>VNJU01003983.1:0-141256 GCA_008042675.1 Drosophila seguyi
GACGATGATTAACACGCGATTAATATCGGACGCGACTACTAGCACTGACGTGGCGCGAACGGTTTGAATGCCGCGAGCATACTGAGGCTGCAGCGGCGAGCCGCCAATGCTTATAGGTGAATGAGATGGATGGAGAGCGGCAGAGCGAGAGAGAGAGAGACAGACTGAGGCTGCTGCGGCGAGCCGCCAATGCTTATAGGTGAATGAGATGGATGGAGAGCGGCAGAACGAGAGAGAGAGAGACAGACTGAGGCTGCTGCGGCCAGCCGCCTCTGCTTATGTGAGTGAGCTCGCATGCTTGGAATATTACGTGTATCAATAATTTGAGAGTGGGAGTGAGATATATATATATATATATATATATATTCCGATGGATCTCAGCTTAAGACTTTATTTTTGTTACGTAAATCTTACTTGTGCGGTTCTTTGTTTACAAAAGTGTGGGAGCGATGACGTGTCCCAACAATTTGAGAGTGAGAGTGCCGCTCAAAGAGCGCCACTCAGAGATTGCTAAAATTGTTGATGTTATTTGAGAGCGGCTTCGCCTGCTGCGGCTACGTGTGGCTGACGTGGCTTGTTTACATTTTTTCAGAGTGGGATCGCCTATATATTTTCCATATCTCCATCTCCTTCCTTCACTCTATATTCATCTCTAGCTATATTTCTTTCCCTCAATCTGTCTCTCTATTTGTATCCATCTCCCTCTAACTCCCATGTAAACAAACCACATCCGGCCACGTAGCCACAGCAGGCGAAGCCGATGGATCTCTGCTTAAGACTATATTTTTCTGACAGAAATCTTACTTGTGCAGTTCTTTATTTACAAAAGTGGTTAGCGATGACGTGTCCCAATAAATTGGGAGTGAGAGTGAGAGTGCCGCTCAGGGAGCGCCACTCACTTATTGCATGAATTGTTTGTGTTATTTGAGAGCGGCACCGGCTGCTATGGCTACGTGGCCGGATGTGGATTGTTAACATTGGATCAGCGTCTGATCGCCTATATATTTTCTATATCTCCATCTCCTTCTATTTATCATATTATCTATATATAAATATATAGCTATATATATATGTAGAGTTAGAGTGGGAGCTATAGAGACAGAAAGAGACAGGGGAATAAAGAGAAATTGATAGAGAAAGGTAGAAAGTCGGAGATATATACATATATATATTCCGATGGATCTCAGCTTAAGACTTTATTTTTTTTACGGAAATCTTCCTTATGCAGTTCTTTGTTTACAAAAGTGTGGGAGCGATGACGTGTCCCAACAATTTGAGAGTGAGAGTGCCGCTCAAAGAGCGCCACTCAGAGATTGCTAAAATTGTTGATGTTATTTGAGAGTGGCTTCGCCGGCTGTGGCTACGTGGCCGGATGTGGATTATTTACATTGGATCAGCGTGTGATCGCCTATATATTTTCTATATCTCCATCTCCTTTTATTTATCATATTATCTATATATAAATATATAGCTATGTATATATATAGAGTTAGAGTGGGAGCTATAGAGACAGAAAGAGATAGAATATATATATAAATATATTTATATATATCCGATATATATATATATATTTATATATCCGATATATATCCGATATATATATCCCATATATATATATATATCCGACTAACTCTTTCTGTCTCTCTGCGCTCTCACTCTCGCGATCTATCTCGCTCTCCCCCGCAGCTATAATAGGGGTGGTTTGCAGCTGCAGCCTCTGTCTCTCTCTCGATCTACCGCTCTCTATCCATCTCATGCACCTATAAGCATTGGCGGCTGGCCGCAGCAGCCTCAGTCTGTCTCTCTCTCTCTCTCTCGTTCTGCCGCTCTCCATCCATCTCATTCACCCATAAGCATTGGCGGCTCGCCGCAGCAGCCTCAGTCTGTCTCTCTCTCTCTCGCTCTGCCGCTCTCCATCCATCTCATTCACCTATAAGCATTGGCGGCTCGCCGCTGCAGCCTCAGTATGCTCGCGGCATTCAAACCGTTCGCGCCACGTCAGTGCTAGTAGTCGCGTCCGATATTAATCGCGTGTTAATCATCGTCTGATAGTTATCGCGCGTTAATAGTGTTAATAATCGCGCGTTAATAGTGTTAATAATCGCGCGTTAATAGTGCTAATAATCGCGTGTGTAAAACAACGATAACAACCTCTGCACTGGAAAGGAAAAAATTATTATCGATGAATATCGGCCAAGTATGCAATGTGGCAATGAAAATTAACCGAGTATCCTCAAATGCGGGTAAGTCCGAACCAGGACTATGCGGGTAAGTCCGAACCAAGACTATTATTCTATATTTTATATATATATATATATATATGGCTGATGGCGCTGATTGGAAAGCGCTACAAAAAATTTATTTATATAAGGCTTACGATTGGTTATAAGCTAACAGCTAACTTATTAATTAAGAACATTAGCTGGGTGGTTACAAGTTTGCGTATTGAACTTAGGGACTACATTTAAGAGATTGGATTTTTAGAGGAAGGAGGAGATTTTTTTTTAGTTTTCTTTTGGGTTGGCTAGGCGTTGCATTGGGTTTTCGTTCATATATCCTTTTGGAGTGTACAATTTCGCTGAGTGTAAATTTAGCAGTCAAAGAGGCATTCAACTTGGCCATCGTCATCATCGTCATTATCGTCATCATCGTCGTCGTCGTCATACCCCCGGGGGGGAAATCGCGAACTACAAAGCGAAAATTAAATGCCGCGTTAGCCGAAGATGCAACGGATGGAATGGGGGTCACCTGCAGCAGCTGCAGTGCTCACCTCCTCAACGGATATGTTGGCGTCAAACTTGTCAAACTGACAAGCGGGGAAAATCCGATGGAAAACTGCGGAAAACAGCGGCGAACGGAAGGCAGCTTGCGGAGGGTGAGAGGAAATTTTTAAAGAGAAGGGGCCGTGGGCAGGAGTGTTTAGGAAACCTCAGTGGTCAGTCCTTGATTAGGGTTTCGGTCGCAGCTTGCGTCGCAGTTTTAAGGTTATTTGAAGTTCATTTAAAGATCATTTGATTTTAAAAGAATTTTATTTTAATTTTAAGTTTATTTTAAATTTGTTTCAAATTCAATTTTAATTCTTTGTTTTTTCATAATACATTAAGCATTCATTTTATTTTTACTTTAAATTTATTTCACATTCACATGAAATTTACTTCTTTTTAAACGCAATTCACAATTATTTTAAATTTCTTTCAAAACTATGTCAAATTCATTTACAAATTAATTTAAAAAATTAAAAAAAAAAAATGTAAAAATGAATTACAAATTCTTATGAAATTAATTCACAATGAATTAAGCATAATTTTAAAATAATTATAAAATGGATAAAAAAATTTATTTAACTTGAATTTAAAATAAAATCAACAATTTTAAAAAAGTTTTAATCTTTTGAAATTATTTTAAATTCAAGTTAAATAAACTTTTTTATCCATTTTATATTTATTTTAAAATTATGCTTAATTCATTGTGAATTAATTTCATAAGAATTTGTAATTAATTTTTACATTTTTGTTTTAAATTATTTATGAGACCATATCAAACTCATTTTAATATTTATTTATTTTATTTTTTAAATTCATGTTGACTTAATTTTAAATTATAATAATTTAATAATAGCCACAGCAGGCGAAGCCGCTCTTAAATACCATAAACAGCTCTTGCATTCACTGAGTGGGATCTGCCGATCGATAAGCGCTAAAAAAATCTATTTATTTATGAAATGCTAAGAATTGGTTCAGAACTAAAAGCTAACTCAGTAATTAAGAGAATTAACAGTTGTGATGGTTTTAAATTGTTACCGCGCTAACGTTTTTAAACTCAAATGAGAAGAGCCCGCCAGGAAGCTGACTGCTATGGCTCACGGTTTGGTAATCGATAAAAAGGCATGGATATTGTTCCATTGTTTTCAACCATAAACGGCAGATTTTAGGGAAAGTTTAAAATTAGAGAGCGCTCGAAAGCTGGCTGCTATGGCTCTCTTCTTGGAAATCGATATATTCCCGGTTTCCAGTACCTTTCCATCATTATCGATATATGGACGTTTGCCCACCTCTACATACAATGCGACTAGTGCCACCACTGGCAAAGCCAAATATAACGATCGAAATCTTTAAAACGCGAACAACGAACGCTCGCGGGGCTAACGGCTAACAGCAGCAACAACAATTAAAACCGAAAACCGAATCAGCGGCGAAAGCAACAAAAGCCGCGCATCGCAAAACGGGTTTGTGCAATTAGCATGCACGTCAGTTGATTTGATCGCCGATTGACGCTCTTCATTTTTGCGCTTTTTGCGACTTCTCTTCGTTGTTTTTGTTTACTGTATGTATTATTTTAGTTAAAGTAATAGCCGACGTCAGGATCCCATGATGATGATGATGGCCACCAGTGGCAGAAGCCGGGGACTTGCCTTTGTCGCCTGGACGGTGTTCGCCCTGCTGCTGACGCATGCCGGCGATGTTGTGGATGCCCGCCGTAACCAGGGCAACGGCAACCGCAAGACCTCATCCTCGTCGGGCTCCGGATCCTCCTCGAACTATGGCCATGTGACGCAGCCCAGCTACAATACGAATGGACATGCCGCCGGTGGCAATTCCCATGCGGATGTCGCCAAGCTCAGCTATCCGAACTACAATTCGCAGCCAAATCGTCCGGCGGCAGCTGGAGGAGCTGGTACCGGTGCCGCTCCGCAGCCGGGTTGGAATGTCCCTCAGGGACCACCGCCTGCCTACTCCGCATCGAATCCTGTCGGCGGTGCCAGGCCCAATATGCACGAAGCACCGCCTGCCTATCATGCTCCCAATTATGGCGCTGCTCCGCCTAGCTATGGTGCCGCCACCCAGAATCATGGCAATCAGTATTCCGGTGTGCCGGCTGGTGCTACCTACTATCCGGCAGCAGGAGGACATGCCGGCGGTTATCCATCGAACCTGCCCGCTGGTGCCACCTACTATCCGTCGGCTGGACATGTTCCCATGGCCGGGGGCTACCATCCGGCTGCTGCTGCTCCACCGCCGGGTGCCACCTACTATCAGGCGGGTGCTGCCCTGCCACCGGGTGCCACCTACTATTCGGCACCGCCGCAACAGTCCTCCTCTGGCCTGGGCTTTGGTGAGTTTTCTGGAATTTTCTGCAAGTTTCTCCTCTAAAATTTACATTTCATTGCTTGCTGCGCAGGCACTGGTCTCCTTGCCGGCGGTCTGGGCGGTGCTCTGTTGGGCCACGCTCTCACGCCCTCCGGTGGCAGTAGCTCTCAACCTGCGGCCGCAGCTCCGGCCGCTGCTGGCCAGGATCGCATCATTATTATCAACAATGGCGTGCCGGTGAATGCCACCGATGGCACCACCGTGATCAATGCCGGTGGAGTGGCAGCTGCACCTGGAGCAGCTGCTGCTGGTGCTGCTGCTCCACCAATGAATGGAACACAAGAGGCCCAGGCCGGCGCTCCCATGGCACCCATGGCACCCATGGCTCCCTTCAATCCGGAGGCCTCGAATATGACTGGAACGGATGCGGCTGCTGCGCCTCCGGCGGGCGGCATCATTTGCGTGCCCACCAAGGTCAACGAAACGGATCCCAATGACAGCACCAAAATGGTGGAGGTTGAGAAGATTGCCTGCTATCCGGCACCGCCGCCACCAGCGGCACCAGCTGGCGAGGGTCCAGCCCCCCTGGCGCCCATGGCTCCGGCACAGCCGGGTTCCCAGCAGGTTCAACAGGCCCCAGATGTGGCTGCCCCGGTGCAGGCTTCGGTCAAGTCCAACCAGGTGACCAGCGGACAGGGACAGCAGGGTGGCAGCATGGCAGTGCTGCTGCTGGTGGCGGTGACTTGCCTGGTCAAGCGAGGATTTGGTGGCGTCTAAAAGGGAACGTATAGAGGAACGTTCCAGCAGCTATTCCCTGTATTCCCCTCCCCTTTTTAAAGCTACTCTCTCTCCCCCTTTGTACCCAACTGTACCAGCTTTGGCCTTGGGTATGAATGTTTGTGTTTGCACTGTCCCAAGATCGATATTCCAGGGCGCTAATTGAACAAAAAAAAAGACAGAAAATTGTTAATTTAAGCCGTACCATACCATACCATTCCCCAGCAGAGCAGGTCCCCCATCATATAGATAGCCCCTTCTTTTTCTATATTTCCTATTCCGTAGTCACAGTCCCATCCCCCCTTCACTCAGCCTTCAATTGTGATGATTGCAATGGGAAAACCAAGGGGAACACCGGACCCCACACAGCAACGTGAATCTCGTCCCAGTGTGCGCTTGAAAGACATTCGAATATCTAACTATATACATAACTATATATACAAAATATATATATATATATATACTAATAATAGCCTCCCCCCCAAAGCAAACTAGTATTCGAAACAATGTAAGTTTCTCACCCACTAAAAGTGTATATTTTTGCTAGAATTGTTACTCGTAATTGTTGCTTGCTTATGCGTAATTGTTGTAAGCCGAAACCCATTTGTTGCACTTGGAAAATTGTTGAAATAAAAAGCTTTTCGCCTACACCCAGACTACACCCGAGCATTATTCAGCCTTAACTATATATGGAACTGACTGAGATAATGGTCATTATTTTGTGCCCAAGTTATGACTGACTGACAGCAGAAAGGTAGCTGCTTGCGGTGTGTTTTCTCCAGCTTTGACTGGATAAACAGCAAAACGGAAGACCAGGTAGATAATATAATGATGAAATAAAATGAAAAGCGTAAATATTTAGAAACCTCATCATAAGCGGACAGTCATGGCCTCAAAAACCAGGTTTAAAGCGAATTTCAAATGCTCTGTGATGGTTTTTTGGAAATTTTTAAAAGGAAAAACAAGCAAGAAGGAAAGCTAACTTAGGTAAAACGATGTTTGTGTACCCAATAATTTATTATATATATTTTTCTGAGTTAGTTTTTAACATTTACTATAATAATAAGATAAAAATTAAAAGCGTAAATATTTAGAAACCTCATAAACAACTACATGACTTCAAAGTAGTTGGGGCTTATGCGAATTTTGATTTCTCTGTGAAAAGTTTTTTAAAATCGGATAAAAAACAAGCAAGAAAGAAAGCTAACTTGTAAGCTTGCAGCCTACAGCTGAATCATTATAAATTAAAAAAAATTGATCAAAAAACTAATAGGAATTATATAAAACATTTATACAAAATTTGGTTATAACATTTACCTATCATATATATATATTTATAGTTTTAAAGTATAAATTTTACATTCAAAGTTTAGCATTTTCCTCTACATTTAAAGATCTTTTCTATCACAACTAGATGCTATAATCATCCGATTTGCATTAAATTAAAACCAAAATTCTAAAATAAATAATAAATTGCTATATCTCTGAGCATATAAATTTATGTTAAAAAACAGCGAAATAAAATTTGTTTTTCAACAAATTTCTTGTACTTTCCTATGGCAGCTAAATGATATCGTTGTCCGATTTTCATAAAATTAAAACCGAAATTCTAGAATAATAGAAAAAGGCCTTACCTTAAATTTTATGAAAATATGTTGACAATTGGCGGAGTTATATTTTTTTTTCACGAAATTTTCCGATCGGTCCTATGAAAACTATAGGATAAAGATGACCCTGGAAAGGAATAACAAAAGGATCCTTTACTAAATGTCTTGTAGGTCATGGCATCTACATATGCCGATATGCTGAGCTGATTTTCTTAAAAAATAAATTAGCGCATAAAATTATCTTTATCTTAGAATTATACGTATAATGTTAATAAAATAATAACTAAATAGTTAAAGTACTAATAAAATAACTTAAAAATAATGATAACAATAAAAAAGTATAACTTAATAATATTTTAATAATAAAATACCAATATAATATATCATTAATAATTAATATATACCTAATAATAATAACTTATAAATTGCTTTAACCTAAGAAGTCGACTTCTGCCTTCAATCGTCATGCTCTCTTCAAGGGCATTCAAAAACTTTCACCAAATGCTTGCCAATGGCAAAACCATAAATAATACAAAAAAAAAGACACTCAAGAAGGAGAAGGCAAATAAACAAACACCAAGTAGAGCGAGATAGAGGCAGTCACAGTGAGTTTTTGCTCATTAGTGAATATATCAGAGCAAAAAAAGCTTTTACAACAAAGTATTTAAAATACAGCTAAATCAGAGCGAGCTTTATAGCTCTCTTCATGATTTATCTTCTCAACAATTTCACAAAAAAAATTACAAACAAATCTTCCTAAATTATTATTACATAAATAAACCTAAACAAAAACCCCACAATTAAAAAACAAGTTTTTCTTGAGGGGAAATCACACTCCATAATGAGAGCGAGCTATAAAGCTCTCTTCATGATTTAGCTTCTCAACAATTTCACAAAAATTTACAAACAAATCTCCCTAAATTATTAATACATAAAGAAACCTAAACAAAAACCCCACAATTAAAAAAACAAGTTTTTCTTGAGGGGAAATCACACCCCATAGGCTTTTATTTGGCGGCAGACAATCCCTCCCCCAATGGTTTTCTTGTTCCAGAGTTCACAACTTTTTTTTTTTGCTTGCGGGTGTAAAAACACGAGCCCCTCTCTTCGGGGGGGTCGTGAGATTATTTTTAATAAAAACGAATCAGGCAATACAGGATGGTGATCATTGTAAACGTGTGATTTCGCTGCGGTTTATGTTTACTCGGCATCGTCGTCCTCGTCGTCGTTGGAGCTGATTCTGAAGTAACGCAGCTCGTACGAGTCCTTCTCGTTGGCCACCACACGGATCCAGTCGCGCAGGCTGTTCTTCTTCAAGTACTTCTTGGTGAGGTACTTCAGGTAGGCCTTGGAGAAGTGCACATCGGAGCTGACGTGCAGCTTGAGCTTGGAGCGCTCAAAGGTGACATTGTTGCCCAAATTGTTCACCTTGCCGTTGACCTTAAGGCGGGCCTTGACGTACTTCTCCTGCGAGTTGGGGAATAAGTAGGGATTTACTGATTAGTTTTTTGTCTTTTGCTTCCCTCAGGAGCATATGCATTATTCAAAATTTTAAATGTCTCTTTCTTTGTTAAGGCCAAGAGTCGAGTGGAAAGAACAGAAGGCCCAAATAAAGAAGAGTGACCAATTTTTTAATGTGCCACTGAGTACACTGCCATCAGAGCGACGCATTAAGCTCACTCTCTAACGGCAAATCGGCGTGGCCTATATAGAGATATGATTTAGAGCTGAGATTTGCGTTTAATATCGAAATATTTACACTGTTTTCATATCAGAAGCCAAAGTTGATAAACAAATCGATCTTTTGACGTTGCGATATACATGTGTGCAATAAATCGATAATTTACTTGATATATCGAAGCAATAGAATCGAAAAAGTCAACCGAAATAACATTTTTATGAATTAACAAATAAAATATATATTTTAAGGCCTAAAATAATATAATTTTGGATACTTTAAAGTCTCCATAATCTATATTTCCGATCTGATATTGATATTTACAAAATAAATTCGATATTTTTCGATAATTAATCATTCCATATTCCAAAATTTATGATCTTTTTAGCAAGATAAACAATAAGACATTTTTTCGATACTCAAAGCTTCGAATATAACAAAGTTTCTAATCATTTCGATGTGATATTCAGCGAGATATATCACTTCAGACTCTTACTCTCGACATACAACCCTAGTTAAGCCTAGTTAATAGTAGTTACCTGATCCACATGGTAGGAGGGGGCGAAGTTTCCATTTGGCGCCCTGCTCTACAAATTCTTGGCGCGTTCAGCGCTCTCGGTTTGCCCACTTAGCGGGTGTGTGTCTGTCTTTATCTCTCAAAAGAAGCGATACGTGGGAGGCGGTATTAGCCCCCAAATCTTTGAATCCTGCAAAGTTGGGAAAACCTGCAGGTGTCACGACGCTTGGACAACCTATGAGCAGGGCGCACTATGAATTTTGGCCTGAGGCGACCACGGTTGTGGCCGCAACTCAATCCCAGGGCCCACCACGTGGCGGTACACATAGCACGGCTTGACGCTGTTCACAGACGGTTGCACCACTGGCCAGTGCCAGGTCACTGGCGGTCAATGGCTACCCCGTTGTGCAGTGCCCAGAGCCCCTTGTCGGAAACGCGTGTGCCCGGTTGAGAGGGCAGCGAAGCAATACGGTTTTTACATAGAGATCGGACGGATATTCTATAAAGATCCTAAGGATCCTATCTAAAGCCAAGCTAATCTGTTCCAAAAGTTGTTAACCGCAGGCGGCACGGCAAGAGTCCGCGAGCAGTTTATCGCTTAATGGATGTGAGGCTTCGCTGTAACCACAACTTTTTATCCAGAGCCGCTGGCTAACTTGGCGGGCAATGGAAAGCTTGGTGCGGTAGAAACTGATGCCGATGTGGAGGAGGACGAGGAGCGTGCGCTGCTCTTCTCCCTTGTCTACTTACGAAGTCGGCCACATCCATGATGCTGTCCTCAGCAATGTTGGTGCAGTCGATGGTGAAGCGCAGGGCAACCTTCTTCTTCTTCTGGCCCTTGCCGCGCAGCACGTTCTTCTTGACCACCTTGCTGGGAGCGGGGGCAGCCTTGGCCTTGGGCTTCGGTGCCGGCTTGGCGGCGGGAGCAGCAGCGGCAGCTGGGGCGGCAGCAGCCGGAGCAGCAGCAGCAGCGGCAGCCGGGGCAGCCTTGGCGGGAGCAGCCTTCTTGGCCGGAGGAGCGGCAGCCGGGGTGGAGGCAGCCTTCTTGGCCGGAGCAGCCTTGGCAGCGGCAGCCGGAGCTGGGGCAGCCTTGGCGTCCTTCTTCGGGGCGGCAGCTGGGGCCTTCTTGCCGGCAGGAGCGGCAGCAGCGGGCTTGGCGGCCGCTGGCTTGGCAGCTGCGGGCTTGGCGGCAGCAGCGGCGGCTGCCTTGGCGGCCTCCGGGGCCTTCTTCACATTCTTGGCGGCAGCGGCGGCGGCAGGCTTGGCGGCCTCAGCCTTAGGCTTCTCCACCTTGCCCTTGGCGGCGGCGGCGGGAGCGGCCTTCTTCTCGGCCGGCTTGGCGGCCGTCTTGGAATCACCCTTGTTGGTCTTGGCCTAATCACATAACAGAAACAAAAAAAACACAAATTACATTTCGCTCTTTCGGGCACTTTCGCGTATTTTCTCGACACAATTCCATCGCCAGCGTGAGGCCAGCAGTTTGAGGATTTATATTTTCATACTATGGCACACTCTGAACGGGGGATGTGCCGGAATATTTGCGATTTTCCGAGCACTTACAGTTGGAGCCATCTTGTCAGTCGAAAACCACGAAGAAAAAGAACAGAAAACGGAAGGGCTGTCAGCGAAGAGGAGCTGTCAAAACAAAACGATTGCTATCGATAGCATCGTTGGCTCCAACTACCGATGATCGTGAGGGGCGATACATTGAATTTTTTCCAACACTGTCCGAGAGACTGAGCGAATAAGAGAAGTAAATTTAATTTCTCTCTTCATCTTCATTTACATTATATGTTTTTAGTATTAAAATATTATTAAATAATAAATAAAATATAATTTAACATAATTTAAGTTGTATATAAATTGTTTGTAATTGAGAAGTGGTATTTAATGGTATTTAGTTTGGGTTAGGCGGTAATTGGTATTTTTATCTGCGCAATCGATAAGCGAACTATCGCATCCACCGATTTATTTAACGGCATTTAATTGTCTATTTCCACTGCCGTTGGAATAGACTATGCTGCCATCTCTCTCTAGCACACATACTTCTTAGGCAAGAAAAAGCTGTTAAAGCTGAATTTTCTTTTTAAAGAAGATGCGTGCCTGTGCAAAACGGCTGTTAATTTAGAAAATATTAAATTAAATTTTAATTGTAATTTTTTTGTAATTTTATAGAAATGATTTATTACAAATCATTTCCTTCTAACACCTAATAGCACATAGAGTATTACCAACTCGACTTAATTTTCTTCAAGCGTTTTTTTTAATTTACTTAAACTTAAATACGCCATAGCATTATAATTAAAGCCGGTTTGTCTTGGCCTTTAGTCGCACCCGTATAAAAGAGTCTGGCCTTTGCTCAAGGTCTAGCAAAGTTCGAAAATGTTTTTGCTGAATTCCAAAGTATCAGTGTTAGTCCTTTGCCTTTTTCTGACTTATTCGGAAGGAAGCTATTATTGTCGAAATGATCTGTGTTCCCCAGGTGTAACGCATATTGGATGTGATGTGGTAGGTTATATAATGCAAATATAAAATCCTAATATTATATCTAAGTAAGATAAACAATAAATTATATTTAAAGGGCAGAGAATTTGGCCCCAAATGTCCTAGGGATGCCGCTGTAATTGAATTCGGCCAAGGTGTCCAGGTATCCGTGCTGGAGGCGTTCAATTCGTATCGAAAGCGATGGGCGGTGGGTAGCAGGCCAGCCTGTAAAATGGACGCGATGAGTTGGGATCAGGATCTGGCCCAGCTCGCAGAGTTCAATGTGCGCACGTGCGACGTGCACGACGATTGCCACAATACGGAAAAGTATCCGTCATCTGGACAGACCTCCTTCCTGATGTGGCACGCTCTCACGCAGTGGAACCAGGATCCCACCTATTTCTTCCAGCAGGCAATCAATGCCTGGTCAGAAGCGGGTGAGGGACAAATCACATTCGGGGAATTGCAAAACTTTACATCTGAAGTGCACAGGTAAGTTAAAAGTTATTTAAGAAAGGTATTTATTACGAGCCTATGACACCGTATAGAAAACGTGGTAATAAGGTGTCTGTGGCACTGTCTTGATATATTTTAATGAAGCATTAACTCTGGTTAATGCATTCTTAAGGAAGTGTCGAAGTAGTAATCCCCGATTATAGCTTTATTATTTATGAGATTATGAACTGAATTAAAAACTCTATTGACTAGGAGGCTATGACACAATATTCAATATTTTAAAAAGGGTTCTAATAAAAACTTTGGTTTGTGATTTTTTTAAAATACATTTTGAAAATCGTTAAATATATTTCTTATTTTTTTTGTTGTAGTTCTTATATTATTCTTATCTTATTCTTAATCCTATATTATTATTATATATATATATTAGTATATATATTTTAATGCCCTTCTAGGGTATTATAATTTTAGTCTGAAGGTGTGCAAGGCAGTGAAGGAATCATTTCCCACCATATAAAGTATATATATTCTTGATCAGCATCAACAGCCGAGTCGATCTAGCTATGTCTGGTTGGAAAACAAAATTTCAAAATTTTTTCGAAATTTTTATCGAAATTTTACATAATTAAAATAGTCAAAAATTAGACAAAAATGTTATATTTAAATAAAATGAAATAGAGTATGCAGCTTTATTAGCCTTATAAATTCTAACCCAGAACAGTTTTCCGAATTCAAATTACTGCACTTTTGGCTTAGTTATTACATTTTGAAGTTTTAATTTTCCCAACAATTATCTTACAATTTTTAATACTCCTTTCGGGATATTATAATATTGGTCAGAGGCACAGAACAATGTGAAGGAGTCATTTCCGACCCTATAAATCATATATATTCTTGATCAGCATCCAGTTTTCCTCACAGCTTTAAAGCTATCTGAATGAAACTTTACAGATAGTCTTCTATATGCTCTTACTACTATACATATAAGTGGCAATCGGACGGATCGGACGACTATTTCATATAGCTTCCATAGAAACGATCGGAAAATTTTAATGAAAATAAATTATAACTCAGCCAATTTTTAAGATATTTTTAAAATATTTGAGACATGGTCATTTTGTATTATTCTAGAATTTCGGTTTAAATTTTACCACAATCGGACTATTAAATCATATAGCTGCCATTGGAACGATCGGAAAATTTTGAGAAAAAAAATTTAACTCAGCCAATTTTTAACATATTTTTATATAATTTAAAATATGACCATTTTGTTCTATTTCTGAATTTCGATTTAAATTTGATCACAATCGGACTATTAAATCATATAGCTGCCATAGGAACGATCGGAAAATTTTTTATTAAAAAAATTTAACTCAGCCAAATTTTAAGATATTTTCAAAATATTAGAGACATGGCCCTTTTGTATTATTTTTGAATTTCGGTTTAAATTTTATTAAAATTGGACAACTATATCATATAGCTGTCATAGGGATGTTCAAGAAATTTTTAAAAATTATTCGGTGTGCTGAAGTTAGTTTCTTTTTTTGTTTTTATTTCTTTTTATTATTATATTCTATTTTTTTCCAGCAAATTTGGCCACAAGACCCTCTTGATCAATGAGAACAATAACAAAGTGGGATGTGCCATAAGTACCTACATCGAAAATAAGTATCGTTACTACCAAATCGTCTGCAATTACGCCATACACAATGTCTATGGAAGACCTGTCTACACCCACTGTACCGATCCAGGCAGCGAGTGTCCCAACGGAAAGAGCTCCATGGATGCCCCGCTCTGTGCTTAAATAATTTTGAAAGAACTGAAGTCCATAAAAAAAGCTTATTTTAACAAAAATATACAAATCAATAAAAACTATAACACTATATATGTATATCAATAGGCTACACACACACACACACACACATATTGTAATTGTAAAATGAATATTTTTTATTATGTTAAAAAACAATAGCTCACAAAATCTCACATGAATTTGTTGTTGTTGTCCGGACAAGGGGGGACGACTCGGTACATGACACTGGCTTGTAATTACGACGATGGGGTTATGCGACACGTTAAGACATGCTAAGTGGTGGTGGTGGTGGTGTTCGCCCCACTCTCCCTACTCTACTTGGAAATGAGGGTCTTGAAGACCGTCGGGCACTTGTGGGCCGGCAAATGGCGATAGCAATAGGTCTTTATGGCATCCAAATCGATATCGGCATCCGGAGAGACAATGCAAATGACACCGAGACGATGGCCCCACACTTTGTTCGGTATTCCCAAAACGGCCACATCGTTGATCGAGGGATGCGAGATGAGGACCTTCTTGATCTCCGATCCGTAGACCTTGTAACCGCCGACGGTGAAGACATCACTGATTTTGCTCAGAAAATAAAAGTTGCCATTCTGATAGGCACAAATGTCGCCGGTCTTGACAAAGCCATCGGGTGTCTCCTCCACTTTACAGCCAATTGCCTCCGGATCGATTTGCCGGCCATTGATGCCGCCGCCCAGGGAGCTGGACACCATGTCGGACTTGGCTATCTGAAGTTCACCGATGACGGTCTGCGAGATCGGCGGATCGCTGCCCAAATCCATGTCCGACTGGATGAGGCCATGATCCACATTGCCACCCAGCTCATTCTTGCAGGTGATCAGCTCCGTTCCCTTGCTGCTGATCAGCCGGGCGGTCACACCTTTGAGCGGTGCACCCAGCGTGCCCGGACGATAATCCTCATTTCCTTGATTACAACCCAATGTCGAAATAGGTGGTGTGGCTGTGGCCGTGGCTGTGGCTGTGGCTGTGGTTGGGGCGGCGTGTGTGGTGGCCTCACTGGCGCTCATCTGTTCATCCAAAGGCTGACCCAGCACGAGGCCAGTCTCCACCATGCCATAGTACTCGTATATATTCTGACCAGTAATTTCGCGCCAACGCTGGAACACCGAATCCGGCAGCAGGGCATAGGCGGTGGCCATCAGACGTACCCGCTGGCGGCAATGATTTAAAATGTACTCCACCATCCGCGAATCCTTGGCGAACATCTTGTCGTATTCGGCAATCAGACGCTTGTACACAATGGGCATGGCCATGAAGATGGTGACACGCTGCTTGGTGGGGCTATTGATGCCCAGCAGGGCGCTCCACGCATTATGGCCATCGAATTTCTGCTGCAATATCACCGTTCCGCCCACATTGAGGACAGCTCCAACGGCGGCATTCATGCGATTCATCGACAGAATGGGCAACAGGCAGTCCGACGGCGAGAGGCGCCAACTGTCGATGAGGCAACGGACATGGGCATCGATATTGCGATGGGAGAGCAGCACTGGTTTCGGTTTATTCACCGAATTCGGTGTGTGGACCAGCATGGCCGGTGCGCCGGCATAAAAGTCACTTGGCAGCGTGCTTTCGGTGAGGAGATCACCCTGCGTGCTCACCAGCTGCTTCACATACATCGAGGTGGAGGATACACTTTCCGCTGATGGCACAAAGCTATGATTTAGCACAATGGTGGCCGACTGTAGGCCCAACGATATTTCCTGGGCCATTTCCTCGAACTCGGGCGTGGCTATCAGCAGCTTGGCCTTGCATCCGGTGGCCTGGCGACGCAGCGTCTCGATGGGTTGTCCACATTCCAGTGGCACGGCCACCTGGCCAGAAATCCAGCAGCTCCATTGGATGGCTATCCACAGGGCGTTGCTCGAGCAAAGGTAAGCCACATTCGAGAGCGAGGCGCTGCCTGTGGGAAGGGGAGTTTAAAGTGATTATTATAGGTTTTAAAGTTTAATATAGGTCTTAATTATAGGGATTTTTGCTACAAAATGTTTGCCAATTGATGTGAATTTTGGTATGGTAAGAGCTAAGGTTCTATGAAAGCATCATCTTGAGGCACAGTCTTTGGGGAAGTGTATTTTATTAGTTATTGAAGAGCAAAGATGGTAAGATTTTCAGAAATTCAATGAAATCAAAGTGAATTTTGGTATACGATGATAAGGGAGTCTAAGAAAAAATCTTATAAAGACATTACCCGCAGGAAAAGGATATTTAATCAGAAAACTACAGACTTTAAGGCTAAAGTTTTTAGACAATCAAACGGTTTTTGTGAATTTTGGTATACGGGCGGAATATAAGCTAAGAAAGGATCATGGTGAAGCTTGGTAGATATTTTTAAGAGGATTGTATATATATTTATATATATCTAATTCAAGCTTTATGAATCGCAATCAAAATCCCAACGAAAAAAAAGGAACCAAAGCTTTATACTGAATCTCTAATTCCTGGAACTCACCACATATATTCGAAATTTGTATTGCCAGACGCTTGGCCACCAGATACAGCTGGAAATAGGTGTACTCTCCGTTGATATCCTTGACAGCGATCTCGTCCGGATAGAGCATGGCCCGCTTGAACGTGGGCACCACCAGGTTGCTGCGTACGTCCTCCTCGAAGCTGTGTCGCAGCTTCTCAATGAAGCCATCCTGCGGTTAATCATTATTCGTTAATCAATCCATTATCCTTGGGTTATATTAACCCGGATTGTGTAATATCAATCACTTACCTTGTGTATTAGCTCGGCCGAGCAGAGGCGAATCAATGGACGCAGTCGCAGGTGTTGGCAACGGCGGAGCAGCAGCATTTTGTGGTTTTGTTTTATTTTTTTTTTATTTGTAATATTTATATTTTTTAATTTAATAACACTTGTGTAGTAGTATAAGTGAGGAGAGAGGCGGAGAGCAAAACTTAACTACGATTTTTCGGTGGCTATTCCGTTTGAAAAGCCAAAACGGGAATGCCAATTAAATCATGGCACACTATTTTGGTTTTTCGAAATACTTAACTAAGGTGGGTTTTATGGGTTACACAGAGTTATCGATAATAACAACAGTTATCGACTTGACTACAATTTTTCTTTTGAAAAGCAAGAGCCTTAAAATAATTATGCCTTTTTTTATTTAAGGAATATTTCAGTAGTCCTACAAATACTAGAATATGTAAAGATGTGTGGTTTTGCAGAGTGTTATCGATAACAACAGTTATCGATAAAAGTATAAACTATATTGAAATAATATAAATACATTTGTAGTGTGAGAACAAGCACGATAATTAAATAATTCTTAAAAATAATTAGTTTGAAAAACCCAAACAATAAAATTATAGCTTAATTCACATAAAAACAAGTAGAAAACGAACGCGATAAATCGATTTTTGAACATAGCGATATCTATGCAATACATCGATATTATTTTTCATACATCGAATCACAATAACCGGATAAATAAGAAAAAATGTTTACTCTTCGCTTCAGAGTGAAAAATTTAAACTGCTGTTGCTACTTTGCTTGTACTTTGCAGGCAAAGCTTATTATAAAATAAAACTCCATCACTTCGTTTCGTTCGATCTTTTTGTGGGTCTTTATTTACACAATAATACGTTCGCAGACACAAAAAATAATAATTATACAATAGTCATAATCGTAAACGTAAAGTAAGTAAAAAAAATTATGTTATATTCAAGTAAAATGTATGTCACAATTTTTATTTTGGTATTTTTCATTTTTTATTACGTTTCTTTCTTTTTTTTTGTGACATTTTGCATAATACTCAAAAAAAATATTGTGTTTATTTCAACGGATCCTGACTTGAGAACTTGGAACGTGCACGGGGACTAAAAGGGGTCTCTCGGGGTCTTGAAGTTCCACAGCACTTAAAAAAAACCAACAAACACAAAAAAAAACACCTATATATACAGTCTCTAACTTTTCGAAAGAACTGTGTTTTTTAGGGGATTTTTCGGGCTGTATATGGCATTACAATGTTGTTCCTATGGCAGCTATATAGGTTTATATACGATTTATCGTAAAAGAAATCGTATAGGAATAACAATTCGAGATATGGCAACGCAATACCTTATGGATGGATGTTTAAAACGGAAAATAATTACAAATTTGAACGGTTGTAATGCTAAGAATCGTAGAATATACAAAAAACACATATATATATATATATAAATATATATATATTGTTTAAATACAAATTACACACATTTTGTGTTGAAATTTTGTGAGTTCTTTTTTCTTTTTTTTGAGGATCTCCTCGGGTGCAAGTGGCGGTGGCAGTGTCTGTGCTGGTTACAAAATTTAACAATTCTATATAATAATCACAGTTTAATTTAACATAGAAAAGATATACGAAGGGATTAAACAAAAGAACGATTTAAAAAGATGGCGGTTCTGTATTCGAATATTGTTTTTTTTTTTGCGAGATTCTAATGGATTTTTCGCCATCCATTTTAATTTTTGTTTGTTTTTTTGTAAGGCACCTGGGCAGTCTCATCTTTTGTTGCTTATTATTTAAATGCATTTTACTGGTTAAAAGTTTTGTAGCTGTTTTCAATGTAAAATTATATACAAAAGCCAGTATGTTAAGGCAAAGTTTTTAAATTGTATTCTACAGATCATCATAGAAATTTAATTTAAATGTAATTAAATGTAAAGCTGCTTGAGTGCAATTTATTAGTTTAGTTGAGCTGCAGTGGTATATATTTTGTAACACAATAAAGAAAAGCTAGAGTAATATATAGAGAAAATATGCATGATCTTTTAAAAAGTGTCCTACATATATCGATTTTTATCCCTGACTGTATTTATCGAAGACTTTTTAAGTACAGTTTTGCTCAAGAACTTGCCTAAAAGTAGAAACACTTGATTTCTGCTTTAGAAGTTATAACAAAATATGAATACTTATGGTTAGGAATGGCAGAAAATATCAATATATTGATATCTGATATAAATCGATATTTTACTGTTGCGATATCTGTGCAATAAATCGATATTTTGTTTTATACAACGGACCAATATAATCGGAAAAACAAACAAGACAATTACAACATATAATTCCGATATTTTACGATAACTTCGATAATATAATATTTAATTCCGATATTTTACGATAATTTCGATAATTTCTATTATGAATATTGTTTTGATATTAAAAATGTTTATATTATTAGCAATTTAATATATGTTTTGGATACGATATTGAGCACAATATATATATTTTGTTCAATATACAGTAGAATCCGGTTATAGCGACATTCAAGGGACCGACGATTTTACGTCGTTATACCCGGAAGACGCACTAACCGATAATACTTCGTATACAATACAATGGTATGGGAACCAACCAAGTCATCGAGATTTCGTCGCAATAACCGGACGGACGCTATAAGCGGAGTCGTTATAACCGGATTCTACTGTAACTAATTTCGGACATTTACTTTCGATATACATACATTCCTAGCTCTTGTTACTGTTGCCTTTTACGATATTCAATGCTCTTCTGGCTTTTAATACGAATTGAAAACAGCTTTAGTTCGGGATCATTCTTCCACACACTCACAGACTGCACCCCTCCCCCTTTTCAGCTTAAGTTTATCAAGTTATCATTTTCCAGTCCCCGTTCCCAGTCCCCGTCGTTACCTTACACTCGCTTCGGCTTGCTAACGATCGTATAGTTGAGGCCATTATAGCTGCGATGATCAATGGCCGCCGAAGCTCCCGTTCCCGTTCCCGTTCCCAGTCCCATGCCCGTAATCGCCGGTGTTGCTGCTGCCTCCATGTTGCTATTGGAGATTCCTAGATTGTTGTTGTGGTTGTTATTGTTATTGTTGTTGGCGGTGCCAGTGGATTTACGGAGAATTCCATAGCCAAGATGACTGTCGTCGGCCTTGCGGAAACTTTCCGTATCGGGACTGGCGATCAGCTCGTATTCGTTGGGCGGCGGCGGACTGCAACGGATCCGATTGCCGGGCAGTGTCACATTCACAATGGTCTTGTAGCCGCTGGAGGTCTTGTTGTTTGGCGACAGAAAGTCCAGGCGATCATAGTTGCCATCGGAGATGGCATTGGCGGCGCCGGCATCGTTGGCCAGACCCTCGCCAATATCGATATCAATAATTTTGGGCGTGCCGCTGCCGGTGATCGAACGTTGGCGTACAAATTCCGTGGTATCGCAGGGAATGGGCATCCGTTCGCAGTGTCGGACATCACCGACGCCTCGGGTACGCCACGCCTCGGTTATATTCTCAATGCACTCGTAGTCCCGCTCTGGGGGCGGTGCCGCCTCCTTACTCTCGTTGCGCAGCGGCAGATCGGGCGGTAAATCCGGCCCGGACACATCCGTGTCGATGGCGTGGGGCTTGAGTATCACGGAGCTGTTGTTATCGCTGCTGGTGGCGGCGGCGGAGGATGTTGTTATGGCCACAGGCTCATATTTAACCATGTTCCTGTATTTATCACAATGTTGGGGTGCTGTTGTGGTTGGGCTAACTCCCATTAGGTTTCGCGGTGGCTTCTTGGGAATGCTGTGCGGCACGGAGAGTGTGACAGAGCCGGGAGCAGAGGCGACGGGAGCTGTACCCACCGACGTTGCGGATAATGTTCCTGCCGAAAAGTTATTCAGCGAATCATTCGAACTGATAAAGCCCCGCAATGAGATGCAACTTTGTGTGGAATTGATCTCGAACTCTCCCCCGCCCACGCTTCCATGTGGATTGCTCGAGGGTGACGGTGGCAGTGGGCTCCTCGAGCCCGGTTCCATGCCTGCCGCTGCACTAAACTGATTCTCATTGCATTCCAGTGTGCTCAAAGTGCTGCTGTCGCCGCTAATCAGTTTCTTCATCGACTTCATTTTGGCGGACATGCAGCGGAAGACATCCTGCGGATTGGTGTGATCCAAGGTAAAGACACCCTCGCCGGTGGTGCATTTACGGCCCGCCTCAAATGTGAACTTGCCATCGCGATAGCCATATTTGCGGATAAAGCGGTACGGCCACATGGCCACCGTTGCGCCCAAATCCTCCGATTTCAGTTGCAATTCCGTTGGCGTCATTTGGAGCATGTAGGTCTTGGGTTCAATGTTGCAGCGTATGGAGGCTTCCGAGGGGATCAGTGTGATGATAAAGAGGCCATCCTGCAGGGAAAATAATATTATTATTATTTATAATTTAAGATTAATGAGGCATGTCGGAAAATCAACCCCAAACTCAATTAAAAAGAGTGATAATTAAAGAACCACAAAATCGACACGCCCCAGTAAAACCTATATATATAAACGGAATCATCACTCACAAAGGAGCTGCAGTAAAGGTCATTGTCCTCCTCGATGGCCCCGCCAATGCCGCCCGATGGCGAGGTGTCACAAAAGGCAACGGTCTGCAGGGCGGTGATCCAATCCTTGAGCTCCTCCTCGCTGCTCGTGCTCAGGGTTAATGTGCCATGACGCTTCACAATGTGAATGAGGCGGTCGGGCGGCGGCTCCTGGGTGATCTTAACACAGTTCTCAAGGGTGAAGATCTTCGGATTGCGGTCCTCCTTGCTCTCGCACATCTCCAGACGGGCGATGCCATGACGGCTGGCCTTGAACAGCAAACAGTACCGATTGCATGCTTTCTGCAGGGAAGAGATATTTCAATTTTGGGATTAGTGATTGATAAAAAATATCTAAATAATAATATTAACATTAACTCAACCTAATTTTGGTATTAGCTAAGGTTTTCTGTAAATTGTTTTCTTATTTTTGTGAGCGGGAAAAGGTTTGAATTTCAAAAATAATCGATAATTAATCGGCGGCCTGATACAATTGAAATATGGAACGGTAAACAAGATTTCTTCATGCCGAAATTAGCTTTCTTTCTTGTCTAATATAAATATAAAATAAATATAAAAATAAAATAAAATTTCCTTTCCTTCCAAAGGGATATATGTACATATATCTATTATAAGCAAAATCCTCTCCTTACTCAACTCTTCCAGGCTCTCCCCCAGTTCCTTACCCTCCTCTTTTTAGCCCATTTCGCTCTCACTCTTTTCGCTGGCTCAAGAATTTCCTGTCCGCACATAAACACAAATACCATGAAACCAACATGAATCGCCCAGCTGTGCGTGTGAAGTGTGTGTTTCGTCTGAAGCTCAGAAATAAATGAGGTCAAAAAAATAGGAACTCTTTTAAATATTTAAGTATTAAAAAAAAAATAATAAATTAATAATAATAAATGCAACATTTAAATTGAAAAAAAAAAACTTGATTGTATAGATTTTTTTTAAGATAATTAACCAATTTTAACAGAACTTTATAAGAAAAAACTAAAAGACTATCTTCAAAAACATTTTTGTGAAAAAAATAAACGCTGTTGAGCTAATTTCAAGTATTTATGTTATTTATGTGATGCTAATTTTTTGCTCACTCCTGTCTATGTTGCTCGCGATCATGCTCTCGCTCTCTATCCACTCTCCTTTGAGCATGCTCTCTCTCTCTTTCTCTTTCTGCCGCTGCCGCTGCCTCCCTTTCTCACTCCCACTCGCAGAGGGAACTTCATTTGTATGCAACAAGTACCAGGCACGACGCACACACTCACAGAATAGCCTGTAAGTCCTGTTTATTGAAAAATTACTACGCACTTTAAGAATATACCGAAATTCCCTGGAATTTCCAGAACTTCAAAGGAAACGGAAAGACGAGAAAACTATCAAACAAAATACAGAAAACCCGGGTTTGTGTTTTTTTTTTTCTTTTTGGCAATTTTCCTTACCTTTTTCGAGATGCGATTTAGCGAAAATCCAGTTTGGGTCGGCACATTAAGATATCCAGCCAAAACAGGTATTTCAACATCCATTCTGTGCTCCACTCCTCCTCCACCTCCTCCTCCGCCTCTTCTCCTTCGCCTTCGTTCCTTCTCTCTCTCGGCCACGGCCTCTCCTTCTGTGATCTCGTCTAGTCTCTTCTCTCTCACACAATGCGCCTCCGACTTCGACTCCGAGTTTTTATTGTTTTTGTTGTTGCTGCTGCAGTTGCTGGCAATTTCTGGAGTTTTGCGTTTATCATCCGATTTTCACACTTTCCGATCGTTTCGCGTTATATTTTTCACTGGCCAGGCGATCGCCGGTCATATTTGCATCGCACGGCGAACGCGAAGATTTAAAAGCGCAGCCGCAGCACAAAAAAAGCATTAACAAAAAAAAAACGAGCAGAGGCACGTCGACTTTATTTATTTTATCGCTGAATTATCGATGGCACTATCGGTATATGATCTCAAACTTGGGTCTGGTCGTGCATTGATTCTTTCAACTATCGCACAGACGGGGGAAAAGGTTTCAAAAAAACTTCAAAAATTGATCAAACGGAGAGGAACTTAGCTTAAAAACATTTCGCAATGGAAACTTGTTTTAAAATAAATAAATAAACAAGCGCCGTGAATAAACATAAAAACGTGTTCTATATAATCTAAATCTAAATATCAATTTGCATATTAAATTATGTAAATAAAGCGCAGACTTAACCAAAATGCCGTAATAAAATAATTCTCAAAAATAAAAAAAATAACTGAAAAGGTGGGGAACATTGCTAAGCATTAAGCGGCAACCTTCCGATTGGTGGATAACATAGCTTAATACTGGCACACCTTACAAAAATAATCGATAGTTCAGAACTTGGCTAAGTTCAAAATTTAATCAATAAAATATTTAAAAGATAGAAAAGGTGTAAATAACTTTTTAAAAATGGCATTTCAATAAAATATTTACATTCTAATCTAAATTTAAACTGAACGCTTAGCTAATTTTATAAATAAATAAAAATCACACCTTGGCAGCCCCAATTGGAATTCCTATCGATAACAGGGCCAGTGCCATCACTATTACCAAAACGTATTGTGCAAAAAAATAAAAAGAGAAAAGAAATTTAAGCAAAATACTGGAAGCATGGCCCACGACCGCGAGGTGTTGCGTATGATCTGGGAGGGCCAGATAGGCATCTGCTTCCAGGCGGACCGAGACGAGATCGTGGGCATCAAGCCGGAGCCCTTCTATTTGATGATATCGCGACTCAGCTACTTGCCCCTGGTCACCGACAAGGTAAACAATGCACCCCAAAAAGGTAAAAATACAGAAACATAAAACGTTACATTGGCTTTCTTTTTGCAGGTTCGCAAGTACTTTTCCCGCTACATAACCGCCGAGCATCAGGATGGCGCCGTTTGGTTTGACTTCAATGGAACGCCCCTGCGCCTGCATTATCCAATTGGTACGTTTGACTGACTTCCAACTCCAACTGGAGAGGTGTTTCCAATTGTTAAATGAATGTTTCTTGGTCTCTCCTCCCTGTGCAGGTGTCCTGTACGACCTGCTGCATCCGGAGGAGGACAGCACGCCCTGGTGCCTTACCATACACTACTCCAAGTTCCCCGAGGACACGCTCGTCAAGCTTAATTCCAAGTATTTATCCCAGAAAGACGCTAAAATCTAAGATTTTCTCTAGTTTTTCACTTGGTTTCTGAACTTAAATGGTTTTGGTTTGGATTTTTAAGTGGATTAGCCGTTTAAATTTTTAAAATAATTATAGTAAAGCTAGTTAAAGACTTTTTGATTCTCAAAAATTCAACTGTCTGGCGTTTTTTAGTTGAAATATTAATCTTAGTTTTTAAATAACTTTACTATTTGAGGAAATTTTTAAAGGTAGAATTGTTTTTATGTGTAAATTATATAAAAACTAGTAAAAATAGAATTATAACTTAGTTATTGGAATTATTTTCAATATTTTCCCCAAATAACTGAACTATTTAAGGGAATTTCCACAATAACAGCTTTTAAATTTGTTTTTAAATTAGTTTATATAAAGAAACTAGTTAAAAACGAGTTGTACTTAGTTTTTGGAAATATTTTCAGCATTTTCCATTTAAATTTTTAAAAACTTTATGTAAATAATAAGAATTTATATCATTTCCTAAATACTTATAGTTCTTCTATTAAAACCATGTCAAGTCAAGGCTAGAACATGTCCGATATTATGATATATCCACATAATTCTATGTAATAATCATAAAATACTCTGTTAAAGTATTTTCCATTAGGAATTTAACATGTTAGATTCCAAATCAAGTTTATTGTAAAAGCCAAATCATTTTTAAACCTACAAAATCAAAGAGAATTCTTAGTTCTTAAATTCTTATTAAAAAAACCCGAAATACTCTAACTTTTCCATTGATAAACCCTTTCAGGGAACTGCTGGAATCCCATTACATGTCCTGCCTAAAGGAGGCAGATGTCCTGAAGCATCGCGGCCTGGTCATTTCGGCCATGCAAAAGAAGGATCACAATCAACTGTGGCTGGGCCTGGTCAACGACAAGTTCGATCAGTTTTGGGCCGTCAATCGTCGTCTGATGGAGCCCTATGCCGACCAGGAGTCCTTCAAGAACATTCCCCTGCGACTCTACACGGACGATGTGAGAATGGATATGCCCCGCCGCAGTGTCGGTTCGATTTCGGAGATTAATGGATTTTCCCTTTATGCCCTTTCGCAGGACTTTACGTACACGCAGAAATTAATATCGCCGATCGGCGAGGGTGGACACAAAAAGAGTCTGGCCGATCTGATGGCCGAATTATCGACACCTGTGCGCAAAGCGGGTGAGTTACCTCTCTACTCTTCCTCCGGTTCTTCAAAAAAAAATAAAACAGAACAAAAAAAAAGAACAGAACAGAAAATAGAACCTAACGTAGAAAGACGACCCATTGTCTCTCGCTGCCAGACGCAGCGTCTCTTGGAAATTAGGGAAAAAGGTGCCAGTCAGTCTGGCATGGCCAAGTGCTTGTCTATAACCCTCCCCTGCTCTTCCCTCGCCCTTCTCTCTGACTTATTTATTTTTCTATTGAATAACACAAACGAGCCAAGAGCCAAGAGCCGATGCCGAAGCCGAAGCCGAAAAATCCGCCCTGCGGCACACTCATTCTTCAATTCATCAATGTCCCTCTTTTGTCCAGACAAAAAAAAAAATATATAACCAAAGAAAGGAAATATATAGAGGAGAGGAGAGGTGGAAAAACAATGCCCCCGGGGTGGAAAAGCGAACCCGGAGCGGATCGGAACGGATCGTATCGGATCCGTAGCAGCAGGCAGGCAGGTCTATCGGTCTCTTGGCCATGGCCCAGAGGCATCAGCGTTCAGGTTGGTGTCCATTCAAACTCGAAATGGAATGAAAAATGCATATATTCTTTATTGTCTGGCAAACGATTTTTTTTTCGGGGCACCTAAAATAACACTTGAAGAAGTCAGCGGCAATCGAAGAAGAAATAAGTCATAAAATAAGCCTTGGCTCCGATAAACTTTACTTTTTAAAGGAAAGTTAAAGCCATTCATGAGCTTTATGAGATAAATAATATTCGTACAAATTGTCAATAGTTAGAAATGAAATATACGGTATAAAATATCGAAAATAATATCACACTTCATGGCATTTCGAAGTAAAGTTTAATATAAATAATTTTAGAATTATCGAAAAATATCGCATTTAATGTTTAAATATCGATAAAATCGAAAAATTCTATTATTTTCCATTTATTTTTTTATATATATCAAACAAATTATTAATTTGTGGCACATAAATCTATCATATAACAATTTATATATCAACTTTCTCCTATTTTTAATCTTTACTACAAATAACTGTATAAAATTACAAATAGTTTTTGAACCTGAAAATAGCCTTTTAATTTTTATAAAATATTTTGTTATAGATAAGGGTTAACTCTACATAATATTTTTTAGAAAATAAGAAGCTATTTTGTGGTTAAAAAACCTTTTTTGGGATTATATAAATTATATAAAATATTATGTTGAGATAAGACCTTATCTATAAAAAAATATTTAAACCAAAAAAGCAAAAAGCTCAACGAGATATATTCATAAATGATAAAAACTAAAATATTTCAGAACAAACACTTGGAAAATAAAATAAAATACAAAAAAAAATCGAATTAAAACGGATGAAGAATAATTCTTTAAAAATAATGTAATAAACATTTTAAAGAGAAATATTTTAAATATTAATTAAATTTAAAGCTATGACAGGTTAATATTTTTTTAAATAACAATAAATTTTCCAAATTAAAATTTAAAAAGTTCTATAAACGCTTTAATAAGCGTTATATAAATAATAATAATATAATAGTTATAACACATTAAATATTATATGGATATTTTTGTAAAAAATTCTCCACAAAAGTCTCCACAAAGTCCCCACCTCCCCCACAAACCCCGAGGATGCTGTGCGCTTGCTGACCTGCGGCGCCGGCGACAAGAACCAGCGAGAGAAAGAGAAAGAGAGTGAGAGAGAGAGATCGCGCACACACGATGCAGAGCGAGATGGCAAGAGCACTCGATACCTCAGCGAGAGAAAGAGACAGGGAGAGGCAACAAGTTGCAACTGCAATAGAGAAACTCCCACTCCATGATGCCACGGCTTAGGTGCAATAATAGCATTTGGGAATTCCAGAGACGGACAAAAGGCGGAACTAAATACCTGCGGCTGGGATTTACGAATTATATTGTGAGGGACAGCACTTCGGGCACTTCTTCGGGCTCTGTTTCCATTCAGAGAGTTTTCTCCTTCTCCTGTTATTTTTTTTTTGTTGTATTTTTTTTTTTCGTCCATATGGTCCTCCTGGGCCCGATGCAGGTTGGGTATTTCCCAGGTGTTGTTCTGGCCAGATCTCTCTCTCTCTCTCTCTGCCTCGGTGAGGTGTGAAATTTGTATTTGCATGCTTGGCACGGTACGGCACGGTGATCCAAGGAATTTCCCATTCGAAAAGGTGAGAGATTTGAGGAGGACTCTTAAAACAATTGAGCAAGCAAGCAAAGATGGACACGGAGCTATGTACGTAGACACGTATTTTCCCAAAGGTCACATGTTCGGCTTCGAGGCGTCCTTGGTGCAAGGTAGCCTAGGAGTGCTCTAGGGACAATCATCGGGTAGCATCAGGAGGACTCTCGTATCAGGACTCTGCTCAGCAGCACGCCTGGCTTAAGTGGGCCAGGCCAAGGCAATCCCCTGACATACACGATCTCTCTCGGAAAGTCTTGGGAGCTTAGTGATCCTGGGGATTTAGCAAGTTAAAAAGCAAGCTTACTTTAAGACTCCTCCACTTACAGAGAGTAAATTATTTGTTTAGGTTCTTAAATTTATCATTTATTGTGAGGCAAATTTTATTTGTATTGTTAATTTGGTTTTTTATTCCTTAATCAGGGAAAATAGTTGAAAATACTTCCCATTACTTTCAATTTTTATTCATTTAAGCTTAATAACCCTCATTCAAATAACCTTTTCATAGTATATCTTTAATTAATAATAATAAATAATAAAATAATTTAAATAATCCTATAACTAACAAGGAGTTAATGGATTCATTTATAAAAAATTATTGCCATAATTTAGGCTAGGATATATATTAACTACTATATCTAGTATATTTATTTTTTCCTACAAAAAAGACAAAAAGAAAACTCTCTCGTTCGTCACCAAAACATAACTTTTAAGTACTTGAAGCTATTTTTCTTGTACATTGCAGGCAAAGCTTGAAAAGCAAACCGAAAACGAGAGAGACAATATTGCTAATGCTTTTGGAGCAAGATCCTTTAAGATCATAATGGGGAGAAAAGAGATATTAAGGTTTTTCGATAACCAAATTGAAAGGGTTCTCGGGCAAGCGGTCTTTTAGGTAAACAAGATCCCCATTGCAATATTATTCCCACAATCATATAAACATTCCAAAAGTTCCCTTTAATCTCTATTTACTGCTCTTCTTCTTTTAGTCTTCCGTCAAATCGATTGAAGAGAATATCTTGGTTTTTTTTTTTTTTCTCTCAAATCATACAGAAAAAATGCCTTGGAAACATGATCAATTTCTTCAGCTTCTTCTTCATCGCGACAGAAGAGGAGGAGAAGTAGGAGGAGGAGTGATATACAATGTAGAAAAGAGAGGGGGGGTCAGCGGGCGGATAACGATTGCACGTAGTGTTTGTGGTGCGTGCATTTTCATAGAAAATCGTATTTAAATTGAAATGAAATTCAAATATACAATGCAGCCGCCTCCGTCTCTCGGAGTTTTTCAGTTTTTCTCTCGTTCTTTTCTCCCTCCCCTCCCCCCACTCCTGCTGATTCCAGTCGGAACGTGGAAGGTTCAAAGTAGATGCGATTCCAAGAAATCAAAAAACAAAAAAAAAACAACAACAACAACAAAAAATCAAGGAAAGGCAAGAAGAAGAGGCAGCAACAGCAGAGGAAGAGGAAGAGGTAGAATCTAAGACGCGTCAAAAATAAAAGAAACGCATTTCTTTTGGCTTTGCCTTTGGCTCCTGCTCTCCTGCTCCCCCACCCCCTCTCCCTCGATCTCCCTCACCTTCGGCCGCTGCTTCTCCTACTCTTTCCTCTTCTTCTTCTTCATCTGCTTCTGCTGCATTGGCATTCGCTTCATTTGTTGTTGTTGCTGTTGCTGCTGCTGCTGCTGCTGATGCTTTCATGATTTGCCGCCGGCAGCGCCGCCAACTTCTCTGTCCGCGCGTCGCCGGAAAGCAGCAACAATAAAATGCAAGTGCCGTTCCAGTGTTGCCAGGTTTTGACATTAAATAAAAAAGTTTGGCAAGAATTTACATACACCACAAAATATCCTTGTAAGAAAGGACAAGTGGCTAGATCGTGGGATGTAATAAAGGTGAAATGTTTTCTTCCAAGAGAGAGAGATAGAGAGAGAAAGGGGAAGAGAGTTCATTTGTTCTCAGTGCTGCCCGAGTTTAGGTTGAAGTTTATTTTCAAAAAACAAAAATTAATTTATAAACTTTATTTAAATGTTAAGAGCTTAATATTTATTTTAAATTTTTATTATTATTAGTTTATAAAATATTTAGATTTTTTTTTTTATAAAAAAAGCTAATTTATGGATAAAAGCTACAATATGGCGGGTAAAGAGCCAAAGCTGCCTGCACTGCTGGCTCCGTATAGCTCCGTGTCTCTGCGTGTGTGTGTGTGCTATGCAGACTGCACTGTGTTTGTGTTTGTATTTGTGTAGGGTGCTCTCCCACTCTCTCTCAGTCTCCTCTACCTCTCTCGAATGTGTGAAAAGGAAGTTCTGAGATATCACCTCCGCTTATTTGTATTTACACCTTGGCCGGCACCTCGTCCCCCGCCTCCTACTCTACTCCTCCTTCTCCTAGTATTCCCCCTCCCTCTTAGTTTTTTGCCTTTTTTTTTTTGCTGCACTCCAAAACTCCGGTGAAAACGGCGGCGCACGGAAATCGCACCTCAATGTTTATCACTCTGCTCGCCCTCGCCCTCGCTCTCTGTCTCTCCCTCTTTCTCCTTGGCATCTCTTTATGGCCTCTCCTTCCCCTTGCTCCTACCTGCCGCCAACCCCCCCACTCCACTCTCCATCACACTCGCATCATCGTCGCATTTGCTTAGTCCCATTTCGACACATTTTCGTTTGCATTTCGTCAATCAGACAAACAATGGCAACCTGCAAACTGCAACCTGGACTGTCCATTGTGTGTGTGTGTGTGTGGGTGTGTGTGTGCGTGCGAGGTGTGCGTGTGCAATGGTGTGACAATTGGCCGTGCCACGCCCTGCTTTTTGGGTGGGCTGCGGGCAGCTGTGTGTGTTTTATTTACATAAATGTTTTTTTTTTATCTCAAAATTTCAGTGAAAAACTGATCGTAATTTAAACTACAAAAATCTAGACACTTGTGTAATTTTAAATAATTTACTTGTGAAAATGAACACTTGTTGAGGGGTTCATTTTCAATTCAGGTATTATTTATTTTTCTTTTTTAGATAATTAATTAAAAAATAATTTAATTTTCCATTAGTTAATTTATTTTGATTATTATTATATATGGATTGTATACTGGTTAAAATGAACAGGAGTTCATTCTCAAATAATTTATTTATTTGTTTATAGATTCAGTATTTTTGATAATAGAGATTTTGAAATTACTTATGAAAATTAGCACTTTATTTCAATTTACTTATTTAATTCCATATAAATTTTTTACTTTACTTATTAGAGGAAAATGAAATATTTTAATTCAGAACATAAATTCCTTATTATGAGTTAATTTGACAGTATTTATTTAATTGTTTATAAATATTTTATCATAGATACTACTGGAAATTACTTGGGAAAATAAAAACGAGTTCATTTAATGAATTTATTTTTTCTATTTTAGATACTAGAGAATATTAAATTTACTTGTGAAAATGAACACTGTGTTGGGTTCATTTTCAATTCATTTTTTATTTGTATATATTTTTTTAATTATATATTTTTTTTCATTTTATTTCTTCCATCAAATCCCACCCTCTTCTGACACTCGGTTTCCTCTTCCTGCCTCTCTTGACACCCACTTAATTTCCCACTTTTATCCCATTGGCTTCTTTCCTTATTCGTTTTTTCTCCTCTAAAGTTTGTTTGTTTTTTCGTCTGGTTGATCGGCAATAATCAGTTGCAATCTTCAATTCACAACTCCGGGGACTGGACTGACTGCACCGTCAACGAAATTCGTTGAAATTCGTTTCGTTTTTATTTCCTTCTTCCCCTAGCCCCCCCTAACACCGGCATATCCGTCCTTACTTTGTAAGCGGCATGAAAATAAACCGAAGCTGAAATTAAAATTGAAAAGTAAGACAAACAGAAGGGCAAAAAAACAATTGATTAGCACTTTTTAGCTGGCGTCACGTCACTGAACTGCAAAAATGTCATTTTCCCACTGCAAGCGGAACGTTTGGAATTGGAACGGTTGATATATTTGTTGTTTTTTTTCAGCCCAGTTTCTATATTGTTTTCTTTAATGGCTTTATGGAAACACAATCTATTAAGTGATTATAATGATGATTGGGGCTGGGACTGGGGGCCTTATCAGAGGGATCGGTGGAACGATTTTTGTTTATTTTTAGCTATGAGCTATACACCATGTCGTTCCCTCCTGGTTCCACGTTTCACGTTTTTTTGTTGTGTTATTTCCTTTCCCCCCCTGCTTTCCCCCCATTTTCGTTGCTGACGACGACGATAATAAAAAATGGGATCAATAAATTTTCAGACGGTTTGGCGCCACTTGGCGCGCGCAAGGGGCGCCCCTAAATGCCTGTTCTTATGCTCATATTAGTGGGGGAGAGAGACAAGAGGGGAGAGACAGAGAAAGAGGGGAAGAAAGATCATGTTGTGGGTTTCAAGATTTTTTTTTTAATTTTAAAATATTTATTTTATGAAACCTAGCCTGGAAAAGGTTTTCAAATTGAAAATAATGCATTTTTGTTTAAGTTATATAATTTAAAAAATATGGAATTGTATAAAAAATTATTATATAAAAACTAGATATACCTATAGTGCAAATATCTAGGGCCAAATAGCAAATAATTGCTGAAAGCCATATAATAACATTTGGATTCGATGTTAAAATTTAAATTAACTAAGAATTAAATATTAAAAAAATATATATAATGAATATATATCTGTATATCCCGATTACAGGCTTCCTTTCTTCCCTCTTTTCTTTTTTAAAACGCGTAATAAAAAGTATTTAATTTCAAGTTAATTTTTGCTAATTTAAAGTCATTTTTTTACTTTCTACAAGTGCTTAAAAAATAAGCCTAATGACTGTATTAACGGCCTTCAAGTCATAACTAATAATATCTCGTTAAACAAACTTTTATTATAATCATACATGTAATCAGCATTAGCCTAAAGATAGAAGTTTATTCATTACGAAATATATAAACAATGTGTAAATATTTGCTTCCTAATTCTATTATAATTTTTAAAAATTATTTAAGCCCCCCCTTTGAGATTACCTGATCATAACGCCGCCTCTGAAATTGCCCTCGCGGCATTTATTTATTTATAATTTAATTCTTTTTTTTTTTTGGGTAGCGCCATTAGCTTTGGTCATTAAACTCGTGACTTAAGCGGAATGAAATGGAATGGTAACGAAACGAAACGGAAGGGAGAGAGGAGAGCGGGGGGAGTGGTTCTCTTTGGGCATGAACTCGTGCCCCGTTGCACAAAATCTTATCTGCAGCAAACGCTCATTCGCCTCCCACCGTATGTAATCAGCCATTATCAGCACACACACTCTATATATACTATATAGTAGACCATATCAACACCGACTGACTCGCCATAACCCACGACGACGACGACGACGCCGGCGATTGGCAATCGCAATAATGGCACTTTTGGAATCGGTGATCGGCAATCTATAATTACAATTCATATGCTAAAATTAAAAATGACGAAATTTCGTCACAAAACATGATTACCCACAGAAAATATAATACAAAAAAAAAAAAAAGAAAAGTAGAGAGAAAACACTTGTAGATAAGGCTCTGAAACTCAGATTTCCAATAGTCCAATATTCCGTAGAGAGTTGTCCGCCTCTTGGCTAATCTTTTATAGCTCGGAAATTGATCATGATCCCCTGTTTATATAGCACAAGCAGCAGGCTTATCTCTCGCTTTAAGTAATCCCCTGGCTGATCTCATTCATTTTAATATAGGCAATATATTCACTCATTAATGAACTATATTAATTGGCGGCTTGCTTTTTACATAATTGTAAGGCATTTTCCATTAAGGCTTTCATTGTGATCTTTTATAATATTAACTAAGGATAAAATGTAGTTAATGAAATGATCAATCATTGTAGAAGATTTCCTATATTCCTATTAACTCCTTGGGGGGTATTTTCCAACGGATTATCAGACTTGTTTCGGCGGTCTAATTACTTTGAACATTTAGCGGGTCTTAGGAAATGATTGATACTTTGATTGTGGAAAGTATTAATAATATATTGGAGCGGGCGAAATAAAAATAGAAACACCAAAAAGCGTATATCTATATTTATTAATGGTAAATCCTGGCATTTGTAGTTTTTATTCGGGATTTACAGACATAAATCGAAAGAAAAAGTCCGATATCATATCTTACACTTTGATTTATCGATATTGAAAATACACATATCAAAAATATATCGAATTTTTATATATAAAAGAAGTATCTATATTTAACTTCAATATATCGAATTTTTAAATATTAAAAAATGTATACTCGAATGTTAAAAAATTTTTTCGAAAAAGAAAATTAGCAAAAATAGTAAGTTACTTTATTTTGCCTTCTCTTCGATTTGTAGACCGATATAACATTAAAATATCGATTTATTTATCGATTTTTGGATTAAAATACCCATACTTTAGAAATATATTGATATTTTCTCAGTTTTAAGGTTAATAAATTACTTATTTTAGTTTGTAAAAATAATAATTTTAATAGATATTTTATATATAATACACCTTTATCCCTTTTATACCTATTTCCAGTTGGATGTCGCACCCATGGCATAGATCTTCACGAGGAAACTCAGCTGCAGTGGATGTCCGAGCACCTCAGTTATCCCGACAATTTCCTGCATTTATGGGTGGACTACAAGGATGTCTAGTCCTGCCCCTATTTTGTATATATATATATAAATATATATATAGTATTATATATATATATACACCAAATGTTTGCCCCCAGTACGCGATTAAGTGTGTGTGTGTGAGAGTGTCCATGTCTGCGTGTAATTCTATTTTTTGATTCCAGCAAATCCCAGGGCGATCCTCATCGATCGATATATATATATATATATACACATGTATATATATTGAACTATAGTTAGGTTTAAAACTTGTGTAATATTTATGATATATGCCACAGCATTTAATGGAGCGAGCAGCGAAAACCAAACGATTACTGGAACTACCCACTAAACTAATAATACCCATATTTATACCTATAACTATTATATACAGTCGAACTTCTTAATACAAACAAAAACAAAAACAAAAACGAAAACTATTATTATTCTACCCTTGCCTTTTGTTAGCTTTATTATTGTTTTTTCTTATATTTTTGTAACACTTGCAAACATCACGCGACTTTGTATATTTAATTTAAATAAGCTATTTTCTAATGACTGTAATCAAAAAAATATATAGATACGAATTTGAATAGTAATGGCTAATTTATTTTATAGGGGGAGAGATATTTATATTTTATTTTTGAGTTTTTGTTATTAATTTTATAATAAATTCCAAACTTTGCCTGCAATGCACAAGCAAAGCACGAAAAACAGCTAGTAAATTCTGTTTCGATGTTAAAGAGAGTTTTATTAGTTTTATTTTTATATATATTTTTATTTTTTATTTTGTTATATATTTGATATTTTTATTAACTATTAATATATTAATATTAATAATTTTTTAGATCTTTTTTACTTTGCGTTTCTTTTTTAGGCCGTTTTTATTACGTATAATTTTCTTTTTTAGATCATTTTTTTGTGGTACTATTTTCAAACCTAAGTTCTTGAAAATAATGTATATTTTAGACCACAAAATGGACTAAAATAAACCGAAGCTCGACTGTATTTAGTCGCCAAGTGATCGCTGGATCGCTGGCCGTATGTTCATCGATCAACCTCCATTAAGCCGCCGGAAACTGGCCCAAGCCCTGCGCACTAACTAAATAAACTAAACAAAATATAAAAAAAAACCTCGCTGGGTTATCAATTTCGGTCGCGATTTATCCGCCTGTCAAGATAGCAACAGAGAAATTGGTCTAGAACCTGGACGGAATCGGAATTGGGTCTGGACGGGGTTCCTATAGCCGTACTGCCGTAAATATATCTGGTCTGGGTCGACCTTACACAATATGTTTTCCACCAAGCCGGCGAAATCGATGATGATCTTGTTGTTGTTTTTCACTCTTTCTTTTTTTTTTATTTAATGAATTAAATTTTGTATTTGAAGAGCATCGATTTGACACTGTCAGGCATAAGGAAACCAACATTCTATAATTAGTTACCGCTTATTTTTTTGCCCACTCGAGAATGATTTATTTGATTGTTATTTGTACCAAAAATAAACTGCAAAATCTGATTAAATATAAAAAAAAAGCCATAATTATTAGTACAAATGGGGCGGGTGCTTACTATATCGCGATCGGGCATCTGATGGATCCGCCAGAGTGCGTACTTAACATTGATGGATCCCTTGCCGTTTCGATCTGATTGATCAGCGATCTTCAGCTTGGAGGGAATGGGGTTTTCAGGGGTTTTAGATCACTTGTAAGAGTATTTAGTGGGACTAAAAAAGGGTTATAGTCGCTGATAATGGTTCATTAATTAATAAATAGTAATATTAAAGAAATGTATATGATTTTAGAGAGTTTAGAGTTAACCTGCATACTTTCATCACTTTTAGATCAATTTTTATACCCTTGAAGGGTATTGTAATTTTAGTCAGAAGTTTGCAACGCAGTGAAGGAGTCATTTCCGACCCTATAAATCATATATATTCTTGATCAGCACTAACAGCCGAGTCGATCTAGCTATGTCTGGTTGGAAAAAAAAATTTCAAAATATTTTCGAAATTTTTTTCGATAAATTACATAATTAAAATAGTAAAAAATTAGAAAAAATTTAATTTTAAAATAAAATTAAAAAGAGTATGCAGCCTTATTAGCCTTATAAAAACAAACTCAGAACAGTTTTCCGAATTGAAATTATTAGACTTTTGGCTTAGTTATTACATTTTTAAGTTTTAATTTCCCCAACAATTATCTTATAATTTTTAATACTCCTTTCGGGATATTAAAATATTAGTCAGAGGCACAGAACAATGTGAAGGAGTCATTTCCGACCCTATAAATCATATATATTATTGATCAGCATTAGCAGCCGAATCGATCTAGGTATGTTTGGTAAGAAAAAAAAATTTCAAATTTTTTTTCGAAATTTTTACCGAAATTTTACATAATTAAAATAGTCAAAAATTTGAAAAAAATTTTATTTTAGAATAAAATGAAATAGAGTATGCAGCCTTTTTGGCCTTACAAAAACAAACTCAGAACAGTTTTCCGAATTCAAATAAATGTGTTTTTGGCTTAGTTATTACATTTTTAAGTTTTAATATTCCCAAAATATTCCTTATAATTCGAAACTCCTTTCGTTATACTATAATATCAGTTTGAGGCACAGAAAAATGTGAGAGTCATTTGAGGGTTCGAGTCAAGTATCTTTTGGATAACATCAATTTTTGAAGTAAAAAAATGTTATTGCAAGTTTATTATTTTTAATATTCTGATTTTAATAACTAAATATTATTTTAGAAGCTACGGATCGAGCTTCTATTATTTTTAAAATTTATCTGCACATTTTAGACATTTTTAGAACAAGTTTTGAGCTAAATAGAATATAATAATGATCATATCTTCCAAACAAATTTAATTTTAATATTTAAAGTAATTTTTCTAGCAAGAATATCCCACAGATATAACCGAAATTGGTACAGTTCATACCAAAAAAAAAAAAATAAAATAAAAACGAAAATCATTCATATAACATGATTATGTCACGATCGTTGCCGTCGATCGGATCGCGCGAGATCCGTTCCTGTGATTACAACATCGCGGGTGCGCAAAACTTGCCCGATCGATAGCAGAAGGTGTATATATATATATATGTATATAAGGTACACTAGGTACTTGCAGGTACCTAATATATACATATATAGAGGCCGAGGCGGAGGCGGTGGCGATCTTGCCATCTGCAAAGCACTCGCGCCTCAAGACTCGAGACTTGGGACTCAGGTGAAATCTATTCCCGCGCCAATACAATCCCTTTTCCGCCAGCTCCCTTTTCCCGTATTTACTTTGTAAAATATTTGGCTGCCTGGCAAATCAAAATATATATTTATTTATTTTATTTTATTTTTTTTGTCTACGATCGAAATTTGTCACGTGGCATCACAGAGAAAACCTCATACATAGCACAGAAAATAGCAAAAAATAAAAATAAAGAGAGAAAATAGAAAAGAAAGCGAGCAAAAGTTTACACGGCAACGCGCTTCGACGAAAACAACACAAAAATAAATCGAAATTTTGCAATCATCTGCGAGATCGGTCGCTCCTCCCACGGTCCCGCGATCTGGTGTGTGTGTGGTTAGGTCATAGTCCACCCCTGCCACCCCTCTCTATGTAGATCCTGTGCTATTCCAGTGTTTCCCTGCTTAAGTTTCATTGCCATTGTTCCATTGTCACTGTTCCTTGGCTGTTATTTCGATATTCTGATCTTTTTTATGTAGATCCTGTGCTTTCCCAGTGTTTTGCAGCTTAAGTTTCATTGCCACTGTTCCATAGTCACTGTTTCTGTGCCACTGTTCCTTTGCCACTGTTCCTTTGCCACTTTTCTTTAGATTTTCAGATTTTTTTATGTAGATCCTGTGCTTTCTCAAAGTTTCTCAGCTTAAGTTTCATTGCCACTGTTCCATTGTCACTGTTCCTGGCTGTTCTTTCAATCTTCTTCTGCTCTTCTTTTATGTAGAGCCTGTGTTTCCAAAATTTCCAGCAATCTGTTTTCCCTTTTAGAGTTTTTTCCTACTGTTCCTTTGCCTCTGTTTCCTTACTACAGTTCTTGCGATTTTCCTCTGCATAAGTTCCTTTCCCTTAAGCTTTTTTTCTGCTTTTATTTTAAGGTGGATCCTGTGTCCCAGTGATCCGTGTTCCTCTGCCACTGTTTCCATTCCTCCGTTTCCTGTTGCTCTTCTTACTTCCGTTAATGATTCTTTGCTTTGTTTTTTCCCATACGTTTTTTGTTTTATATCGTTGCTTTCCGTGTCTCACCATTCTGTTTCTAACTATTTTATACGTTTCTTTTTTTACCTTTTTAATTAAATATTTTTTATTCCTTTTAGTGCCAATATTTGAGGCGAAAAACTGTATTTTTTAATAGAGATCAATCAATAATAATAGAAAAAGAGATAAATGATCAAAATGTACTATATTTTCGGTATAATATAGAGCGAATAATGATCAAATTTAACGATAAACTATTATCGAAATTTTCCTTTCGATATACATTCCTAGTCCCAAAGGGGATCTCCTCTTTGCCCCTCTTTCCCCCTCTCTCTCTCACTGTTCGCAAATTTCGCAAAAATTCTTTAGTTTTCCCTCTGCCGAAGCAGGAAAAGGGCGTCAAGTGAAAAACAATGACTCGAGAGTCGAACCCCCCTACCACCCCTAGAACAAAGTAAAAAAAAAAATAAGAACCAACGATCCCAAGCCCCAAACCCATCGGATCCTATCCAATTCGATCGCTGCTGCTGTTGCTGATGCTGATGCTGATGCTGACGATGATGTGGCTGTGCCTCAGCCTGTGACTGTGACTGTGCCTCTGTGGTGATGTGTGTGGCTGGCTGTGGTGGGGCTGATGGTGCTGCTGATGGTGCCAGTGCTGCTGCTGCTGCTGCTGCTGCTGTGGGGCTCGTGATTGGCGCACACATTGGCAAACGAGAGCACTTTATTTTTAAACGTTTTAAAAATACGATCATTATAGAATTTGCGGCTTAGTCATACCCCGCCGCCGAAATGTGCCAAGCGAATTGACCAGCGCGAAACCGAGTAGAGATCCGATCAGGGGGTCCGCTGATCGCAGCTATATAGTATAGTTACTATACCTAGTACTGGCCCCCCCCCCCTAAGCCATAACCCGTGACACCGCATATCCCTCACATCACAGCCCAAGATGATCGCCAAAGATCAAACGGGAATCGGTTCGTTCGTATAAATCCCCTTTGGGCACAGTCAGCCAAAGGAATTACGTAGCTATGAGAGGCAGATATGTCTAGATTATGGGAGCTATATCTGGGGTAAAAGTACAACCAGAGATAGTTTGAATTTGAATTTTTAAACTTAACTATATTTATAATATAGATTTAGTTTATGAAATATTTCACAAATAAACTAAATTCTCAGCTCTTCAAATATTTATTCAGTTCGAATACCCCGTTTTAAACCCATAAACTATATATATTTGTAATCAAGAGCCGAGTCGATCCAGTCATGTTCGTCTGTCTGTTTCTACAGAAACTTATCTTTCAGTTTTTATAAAAATACAATAAAGCTTCCATAGGAATGCTTGACAGCTATCTAGGATGTTTCCGAAGGCAGTCATTAGAATTCATCAGTACTCTTTAAAATGTTAAATGGGGGTTTTATTTAATTAATGCTACTAAAACAATATATATTTTATAATATTTATGTAATAAATAAACAATAGAATGTTTTTGGAGACACTCTAATCCAATTATCAGTAACCAAAGAAGGTTATAACCTAGTTAGGGATAAAGATATCATATATTTCATATAGAAAAACCACAAATGAACTATTTGAGTTCATCGTAATCACTTCAAAATGAACCACTCCAGATCAACAGTATCCGAAAGTGATTATCCTGAAGTTAGTTCAGCAATTTAATGTCAAGTTAATGTGGGGTTATAATCTCGTAAGTACTACAGAGATAATACATTTCTACAAATCTGAAATCTACAAATGAACGTTCTGAATTCATCAAATTCATCCAAAAATGAATCAAATCATTTTCCAACGCTGTTATCCCTGGAAAAAGGCGGTATCCTGTAAATTCAACCAAAAAATCCCTATAAACCTTCTGAAAATAAAGATACCAAACCCTCGGTCAGTACCCCAAAGGAGCTATCCTCCAGTTAAATTCATTTTTCGGCCTGCAAATCAAAGATCCATCATGGCCACGCCCATTTCAATGGTTTTAATATCGCCCAGCGAAGGCAAATCCCAGACCCCAAAATTCAATGATAAAACCAGTTTAATTAAATGTTTTTTTTTTGTTTTGTTTTTAGTTTTCTGCTGTTAATTTAATCAATTCGCTTTTGTTGCTGATTTTTGCTTGGTTTTGTTGATTGTTGTTCTTGTTTTTTATGGTCACACAATTATTGTATTTGTTGTTGTCAAATATATAGATATATATATATATCTCTTCTTTTATATAGAAAAATACTGATATTTCTATAGCTCTAAAGATTTCCCTTCAAAAAAAAAAAAAGTCTGGTTTTGTATATATATAAATATATTGTATATATGTATATTGTATATAATTATTATTATTATTGTTAACTCGTTTACATTTAATTTCTTGCTCTCAGTTTTGTAAATATATATGTATATAGAATATATATATTGTTTAAGCTTCAGTTTTCAACAATTTTTTTGTTTTTTATTTAATGTTTATTACAAAATTTTGTTTTGTTGTTTTTCAATATCACAAGAATTTTCAATTTTCAATTTCCAAATGTGTGTGTGGTAAGTGTGTTTATGTGTGTGTTTTAAAGCTTGTGTTTTACTCTTAACAAATTTTTTCTCTCAGTTTCTCTGCGTTGCATTTTTCTCACATTTTTCCACACCCCCCGCTCCCTCTCTCTCTCTGTCCCTCCCTCTATTTTCACAAATTAAATTTAAGCGTTGAAATTCCTTTTCAAATGTTTCGCTTTGCTTCTTGTTGTTGTTTTTTACACAATTATTTACACTTGAAAAAAAAAGAATACAGACACACATCAAAAAAATACACGACTTAAGCTTAATTTGTTCTTAGTTGGTAGCCAAAAAAAAAAAAGAATAAAATATATATTATAATTATGTAAACTTAAGGCCTATATGGGTTGCTTTCGGGGTTTATTTTTAGTTTTTTTCTCTTTTTGCTGATATGCTTGGAAGATATATGTTCTTGTTCCGCTTACGATCCTAACAATCTTTAAGGTAAGACTTAGGTGCTAGTTAAAATATAATATATATTAAAAATACTAATTTAAAAAAAAAATATATATGTGTTGGCTTAGATAGCTAAAAGGCCAGGCCCAGTGACTGCCATAACTTCCGATATTGGTGGGATTGCTGCTCCGTATATCCTTCCACTCCTCCTGCTTATCATCCTTCATTATCCTTCTCATCCTTATCCTTGTCATCCTTTGATTCCTTCAGGCCACCAGGGTCAGGTTCGTGGGCGCTGTATTGCTGCCCGCTGCCAGCATCAGCGGCGTCGCCGTCCTGGCCAGCGCCTGCTCCTGATCCAGCCAGCGCTGCAGATGCGCCTGCTGCTGGTGGTGGGCCTGCTGCTGCTGCTGGTGCAGTTGCTGCTGCTGCTGCTGTATGTACATCAGGTTGTTGTCGTTGTAGACGGCATGCAGCTGCATGTTGAGGCTGTAGTTGCCGCTGTGACTGCCGCTGCCAGTGCTGCTCCGGCTGCTGCTGTTGTCGCTGTAGGTGGAGGAGCTGCTCTCATAGCCGGAAACGGGCGATCCCTTGGGACAGCAGAAGCCGGTGGGCGAGAGGGCGGGCGCCGAGAAGGGGCTGAGGGGTGTGCTGCTGTTGCTGCTGCTGCTGCTGCAGCTGCTGCTGCTGATATTGGCTTTCGCATCGTGCTGAAACTGAGGAGGACTCCCCCTGGAGCTGACGCTGACGGGAAATGTCTGCAGGGGGCAGTGAAAGCTGGAGCTGGAGGAGCGTCCTGGCGATACCGCTGCATACGGATGATTGCTCCAAATGATGGGATCCCTCTGTTCGCACACCGTTGCCTTCTTCTTAAGGCGGCGGCTCTGCTGCTGCTGCTTCTTCTCGGACTCCTCCTCATCATCATCCGCATCGGCATCACGTGCCTCTGGCTCCTCCTCCTCGTGCTCAAGATCCTCCCGGTCCTCCTCAGGCTCATGCTCATGCTCGTGCTCATGCTCCTCCTCGTCATCCAGCAAATAGGGCTTGAACAGCTTGACCTGCTTGGAGGGCAGCTTGTTGTTGTGCTCCTCCGGCTGCTCCGTCTCCACATCCACCACCACGTCCTCGTTCTCGTTCTCGTTCTCCGTCTCCGCCTCCGCTTCCGCTTCCGTTTCCGGCTCCAACTTGATAGCCGCCTGCTCCAGCTTACTAATCTTATCCGGCTGCACGGGCATGGTGATCACCTTGCGCTTCCTGAAGGTCAAATCCACACCGGACCCCACTGTATGACCATCCTGGTCATCCTTCTCCAGCATCTGCATTTGGCGACGGGCGGACGAGCCAAGGGATAGGTCCATGGGCGCAGGCGTGGCCACCGCTTCCAGGCGACTCTCCAGATGATAGGCGGCGGCGGCGGCATGGTAAGGATAGGGCATGTGTGGAATGTGACTGACGGCGGAGCTGCTGCTGCTGCCCGGTGAGCTGCTGCTCAGGATTGGCACTTGTGTTGGCACTTGGTTGCTGCTGTTGCAACTGCTGTTGCTTGTTGGATTGTTGTTGTTGTTGCTGCTGCAGGCACTGCTGCTGCTATATGGCAATGTATTGGCGCTGGTGGGGCTGGGCTGGGGCAGGACAGGGGTATGGGGATGGGGGCTTCCGTTGGAGCTGGCATTGCTGCTGGTGGCCATGGCTGCTGCCACCACGGCTGCGATTTTGGCCGCCGAAAGCTGATTGTTGCTGCCACCATTGGTGGCTGCAGGCAGTTGCTGCAACTTCTCCTGATGCTGCAGCTTCAGCTCCTGCTCCTGCTGCTGCTGCTGCTGCTGCTGCTGCATATGGGGATGCACTGGCACTGGCACATGCAGATGCGGATGGCCTGCCGCCAGCGTATGCGGAAGTGGCACCATGCCATTGGCCAGCAGATGATGGGCATGATGGGCCGCTGCCGCTGCTGCTGCTGCTGCTGTCGCCGCTGCTGCCGCTGCGGCAGCATGGTGATGATGGTGATGATGATGATGATGGGCCTGGACATGGTGGGCATGGTGGGCATGATGCAGCTGATGGACCAAAGGATGGCTCAACTGATGGAACACCTTGACGGGCGTGGGTGAAACGGACGAGGGCTGTTGCTGCGGCGACAGTTGCTGCTGCTGCTGTGACTGTTGGGGGGCAAGGTGATGCGGATGCTGATGTGGATGCTGCTGCTGCTGCTGTTGCTGTTGCTGCTGCTGCTGCTGCTGCTGATTGTTGGCCACCGAAGAGCGCAGATTGGACTCGCATTGCAGCCACTTTTGGATCTGCCGGCGGTGGATATTGTACTTCCTGGCCGTGGCCCGCTGGTTGCCCTTGCAGTCGTTGTCGTTGCGATACGATTCCAGGACCTGCAGCTTAAAGTGCGGCGTAAAGATGCGACGGCTGCCCATTTTGGGGCTGCCGCTGCTGCTGTTGTTGTTGTTGTTGCCGTTGCTGCTGCTGTTGTTGTTATTGTTGCTCTCCGCGGCGGTCGCATCCTTGGGCCGCTTGAAATTCAAAGCTCCGCCGTTGATCAAACTCTGCTCGCTGCTGCTGCTATCCATCTTTTAAAGTATTTTCTTCTGTGTTTTTGTTTAGTTTTTTTTTAAAGTGTATAAAAAATATATATGTGTATATATATATTTCGCTTATAAATTTGTTGTTCTCTCTCGTGCTATGTGTTCTTAGGTGCTTTTGTTGTTGTTGTTGTAGCTGTTATTGCTACTTGCGTGCGACGCTTGCGCTTTCATAACTCGCGATCTGGCAGCTCTGTTCCACACGGCAGCGGCGACGTCGACGGCGACGCTTACAGAAAAACACACACTCTCAAAAAACTCAACTCAACCTCAACTCGAATCGTCTCGACTCGCACACGCTCGCACTTTGAAAAATCCGTTGCGTTTCTTCGTTTCGTTTTTTGGTTTCTTTCTGTTTTTACTTCTTCAATATTTTCAATTCACTCTCAAAAAAATAGTGCATTTAATAATAATATTGCTTTGCCAGCGCAGTTGTTGTAAGTTTTGTCTGAGTTAGTGTTCACTTCGTTCTCATAACTCGCGTTGCGATCCGCACGGCAAGGAATCCAAAACACAATTGTTCTGCCCTCGGCGTTCTAGTTCGAAGATACGTTCTAGACTGCCTCGCTCGGTCGCTGCCGCTGCCGCGGCCAGCGTCGCCGTCGCTGTTGGCTTCGCTCGTGCTCGTTCACTCACACTGACACACACGCACACAGACACACATTCTCGGACACAGCCACAGCGCCGCCTCTGCTGCCTGCCTGTCTGCTCGCGTTCGTGTGGGTGTGCGTGAGTGTGAGTGAGAGTGGCTCTTGGCAAGGGAGAGCGAGAGAGGCCGACCGAGTCGCGGCGCACCAACAACAACGGCGCCGAGCACTGCAGACAAACTGACGGCAATCGTCGGCGAGGTGTCTGCGCTTCCATGTGTGCGTGGGGAGGGAGCGAGCGAGACGGAGACGCCAGACCCCAGTGGCCGTACCCGTTCTTGTTGTTGTTTTTGCTATTACTGCCGCGGCGCTTTTGTGCGCCGTGCTGTTGTTCTTGTTGTTATTGTTGTTGTTCGTGCACGGTGGGACCGAATGGACAGCAGGGGACGGACGCACCCCCGTCCCCTGGCGGCACCCCTTCCATATTCCATTCCGGAGCGCTGCCACAGTCACCGGACGACTCGACTGACTAACTGACAAACACCGCGGCGGCGGAGGTACTGTGGGGCCAAAGCCTTAAGAATGTTGAACTTTAAAAAATTTGGGGGAGTTTAAAATATTACAATTTATAACATTTTTAGTTCGAATTTAATTTCATACATTTTAAGATATCTTAAATCTATTTTTATCTGTTTAAAAATAATTAAACAGACATTTTGATACTTTCTACAGGTCCTTGGACAAACTTTCCATGAAAAGCTGCAAAGCCTCTTTTCAATTAGAAAGTTTATAGTTTTACAGTTTTTTTTATCTATTTAAACTTAACTTTTAAGCTTACAAAACCTGTAACATTTTATGTTTTAAATCATTTATTTTCTAATAATATATAAAAAAAAACCGTATATTTCTATAATACATTACTGCTCTTTAAAATTTAAAAATCACAAAAATAATAATTTCCTCTTCAAATGCCCTTAGCCAAAGCCACTTTGCTTTCACCTTGGCCCCACTGTGCTGCGACGACGTTAGCGACGTTGCGGTTGCTGTTGCCGTGTGTGCTGTGTGCGGTGTTGTTGTTTCACTGCTGCCCTGGCTGCGCTACAAATTCGCTGGCTCTGCCAGTTTTACACACACACACTGGCGCACACGGAATGGCGCACGGCACACGAGCGCTAGCAAGTGCCCAAGTGTGTGTGCGCCAGAGTCGTGGCTGCCAGACATTCTGGCACTGCCACTCCACGCCCCCCGCCCCTGTTGACCCCCCCACCCCTTAGCACTCGCACCCGCTCTCGCGCACGACCGACGACGCAACAGATCGTCGCCCGAACTTGTTGAGCGCGCGAGAGCGGCAGCGGTGGCGGCGGCAGCTGCTCTCTCACTCTCTCTCGAATCAACTGTTGAATGTGCAATGCAACGAGCGCTGCATTTTTTATATTTTTACACGCACACATACATACGGACATTTCCAACTATCTTCCTTTTTTTACTCGCTGCTATGGCCGTGGGTGCACATATGTACATATGTATGTTTGTTTCTGTGGTATATGTATACATAGCTTATTTCTGTCGACGTTGCCGCCGTTCTGTCTAAGCTCGAAAGAAAAAAAAAAAAAACAACATCAGAGTGCAATATATATGCAGCCAAGAACAACAACAATAGTGCCCCGCACTTGTTGCAAATGACAAACGAAAATGCTGCTGCTGCTGCTGCGGCTGCGGCCTGTCTCTTCTTCTTCTTCTTCTCAGCGTTCTTCATCTTGTGATTCTCCCTGCTTCGGCGAAAATCTGGAATTCATGAATGAAACACATATGCACGCAGCCACCTCTCTCTCGCTGGCTCACCTCGATGTGTTGGTGTTTGTGTTCGGGACAGTGGGCTGCTTTGCTTGCGTGTGTATGCAAATTCATAAATAACAAAAGACAAAAAAATAAAACAAAAAATAGAGTGTGTGGTGAACATCAATTTGCGCGTGCGAGATGGTGGAGGGAAAGAGTAGGGGAGGAGCAAGGGAGAGGAGATCTTTGAGTCACCTAGCTGAAAAAACGATGATAGATCTGTGGACCCGAAATGATTCCCACGTCGCTTCTGCCCCGCCCCACTGTACCGCAGCGCGCTCTCCACCGCCCCTTTTAACCCCACTGTGTGACACACCGACGACGGACTGTCTGGAAGGGAATGGAAAGATCAAGGAAGAGCAACAGAGACGGCAATACTAGATGGAGCCTGAAGAAAGGATATGAAAAACGAAAAATAAATTGTACACTGAGAAAAAAAGGTTACATTGGCAAAGGCAGACCAAAAATGCAACACACTGAGAATATTTATACACTTTTTTATAAATGTTACACTGAAAAAAAAGCAAAACCTAACTAATTTTATAGTTTTTTTGTGTATATTATCAAAATATATTTAAAGCATAAAAGCTTATATTTAAACCGACCAAAAATATCCTTTCGACAATTAAAAAGCTAAGGGATATATAAAAAATGCTAATATAATTATTGCTTTACTTGTTGTATGTCTTTTGATAATTAAAAATATTTTAAAAATATCAGGAAAAAAATTTTAAAAATTTTGAAAAAAAAAAAATTAGGCGAGAAAAATAAATTTTTGAATTGCATTTCCAAGTAAAGCGGCCACAAACAACCCAAAAATATGCCGAAAAAAACGCCGCACACACACACACACATATGCACAGAATTCAACCGACAAAAAAAGTTCAAAAGCAACACCACATATACACACCGACAATCTCACATAAAAATCAAAAGAATTCCACTTTTTTTTTATTTAGACCCCGTCGGCTTCTAAATCGATTTATCAAAAAAACAAAACAAAAAAAAAGAAGCGGAAAAGACGAAGGCAAAGAGATAAAAATTGAATATAAAAGGTAACGTAAAAATCGAAGAAACCTATACACACACACACGCAGACACATGAATTGATTAAAAAGTTGAAGAAAAAAAAAAACAAGTATAAAAAATTGGGAAAGGGAAAGGGCGCGGCAGCGAACAAGGAGGAGGAGGCGGAGAAGGAGAACGACGGGCTGGGGCACTTATGATCTCCGATCGTGGCAAGGGAATGACGAGGAGAAGGAGAAGGAGAAGGAGGAGAAGGAGGAGTAGGGGATGGAGAACGAGGAGCAGGCCTCAGGTTGCTTTTGCTGACCGACGCTGCCGCCGCGCTGTCTGCGTTTGAATAAGCCCACACAAACAAACACCGAACGACAGAAGGAGATAGAAGACACGAGAAGAACGGGGCAGGCAAGGCAAGGCGCGAAGAAGAGCTCCACAAGAGTGAGCTTCGCAAAGAAGAAGAAGACACATAAATGCGTATCCTGGCAGAATCAAAATTGTATATATACATAAATACATATATCCTTTATATACTGGAATACCTTGTTTTCTATGAAAAGTCAAGATTTACCTATTGCAGCAGGAAGATTCTACTTCCAAGGACTTAGTCCCTTAAAATACAGATTGAAGATTCTAGAAGCTAGTGGATATTGATGACAAAGATACAGTATCTTTCCCAGAACCTTCTTTCCTAGAACCTTTTACAAAAGTTATAATATCAAATCAAGATCTTATATAGAAATACGATCTTTGTGTCCTAACTCTTCCACAAAATGTTATGAGGTATCAAAAGCTTAATTCTACTATATTCTTCTACCTAGTCAGGCTTTGTCTTCTATATACAAAGACTACATCCCTTAAAAGTTAGATGAGTAAAGATACTGATAAGAAAGGGTTTATTAAATTCTAAAGCTTTGGGCTTGTGGAACTTAATGGATACTGAAAAGATGTACTTATTCCAATACATAAACCAAATTCTACAAAAAATACAACATACTACTAGATCTTATATAAAACTACGATCTATGAACCCATGAGCTCCTAATTCTCCTATAACTTATAGCCTATATATCATTCAACTCAGTGACATATAATTTCACCATAAGGACGAACACCATGTGATGAAACTTTGACTAGGTAAGAAGACCTTTGGGAAAACAAAAACAAGGAAATTCCTGAACTATGAACAAGAGACATGCTCATTTAGCTTATGACTAAACCGCTAGAGAAAAATATATATACATATATATGCATACAGACGAGCCTTATCAGGCGATAAGATCAAACAAAGGCGATTCAAGTGCCAAGTTCTATTTGTCGGCCAATAAAAGTCGATTCTGTAAACAATTTTCGACGGAATGGGAATGGGGCTCGAGCAATTACAAAGTGCACTATAGTGGCCGTCGACAATCGGAATCAGAATACCCATATATATTATACACACACAGCTCAGAGCTGTAGAGCCCACTCATATCGGCACTATCTATCTGAACACGTAGTGCCCCCGGGGTTATCTCTTTGCCACTGACCAACCACCACTCTGGGTATCTTTATGGGGTACGTCACCCCTCAAATAAACCCTATTACCCCCCACCGATCCACGTGGGTCGATCACGTTTTGGGTTGGTTGGCGAACAAAAAAGCGTACATCCAGGAAAACAATGTGTTATATCAGCAGAAGGCCTAAGTGATATTATTATTATTACAAATTGCATGTTTCACTCTTATTTTATAACCGATTTAGCAATGCAAAATGGCAATGTGATCATGAACACGTCTCTGCTAAATTCTAGATTAATTCATATCAGTTTTGTGTGTGGTGTGTGTGGGATTTGCTAAACTATATGTATGATGGGCTGTCTTTCAAATACTCGTCTCGGTTCTTATCACTTTTAAAATAGTTAATTAATTAACGATTAGGTGATGTAATCAGAAAAGCTCAACTTGAGTTAGTAACTTAAGCCAGATAGGTAGCATTCTCAAGTAAAAATTGTATAATCGCTTGGAATACTTTAAGCTTTCAGGATTTCTTTGCTTAAGATGTTGTCATGTTTTATAGCTTAGAAAGCCAGATTGGTAACCTTCTCAAGGTAAAGCTTTAAAATCTCGTAAGCACTTTTCAATTTCAGGATCTATAGCTACTATAGATAAAGATGTTATGATATACGTAGTACATCTTTTACTTTGGAAACTACTTTAATATTTTGTAGCCTAAAAAGATGATCAAGCTTACATCTTTTAACTAGGTATATAGTAAGCTTCTAACCAGGAACGACATAGGTTATAAGTTACCCATGTCCTTGATCTCCAAACCGTTTGCAGGTTTTCTTGGGGATCTCTACCCATGAATACTGAGACACTATGGATTATGTAACCCAAAAACATGAGCCATTTAGGGTGATTTCACTCGCATGACGTATCATCATTGCTGGGCTACTGCTGAGAATGTGTGAAATATCCATTTTCAGTCCATCAGTCGTCAATTCCCCGTCTCCGTATCCCCGCTCCGAAATCTTAACGACTTCCAATGGCGGCATTAAGGATCGTTCGCTGCACGATCGTTACGTTCTCCGTTCCCCGTCAACCTTCCTTTGCTCCTCCCGCCCCCGCCCCCCCTTATGATTCCCAATTGCCGATTCCTCGACTCCAAGTCCGATTCCAGGTAACTACGAACCGAAGCGAACTCAGGCGCCTAATGGATAGTTCTTCTTGGAAAAGAAAGCGGCCTGCCAAAGCTGCGAGTCAAAAAGCCAGCGTCATGGTAAAGTAACGTTGTCGTCGTTGTTGTCGTTCCCCCTTCCCAGTCCCCTTTCAAGCCGCCTTCCATGTCTCCTTCCAATCCCCCTTCCATCCTACGCTCCTGATTCCCGGTGCCTAGTGCCTGGTGTATGGTGCATGGTGCCCCTATGGGCCAGACATTGGGCCGCCGCCTTGGCGGTTTTGGAAGGCGCATAAAAATGCACGCTGACCATATACAAAGGAAAAAACCCGCGCCACATAAATTTGTGCAAGTGTGTGTGTGTGTGTGTGTGAGCCAAGGAGATGAGCAGCAAAAGGAGTCTCAGAAGGGGAGCTACACGGTGACAAAATTAAAAAAACAATGCAAAGACAATAGAAAAGCAAAAGGAAACGATCGCATCGAAGCTTTACTCTGAAAATGTGCGTTTATTCAAAAAAGCAAATAAAAATACATTTCAAAGAAAAGCTCCAAATTTTGTTGCAGTGCATACATGAGAAAGGCAATGCGCGAAGGCAAAACTTTTATTAACTTTTCCAAGAATTGGAATTTCTTGGATCCTTGTGTGTTGCCTGTTTTTCGCCTCGCTTCGCCTGACTTTTAATGCGCTACCCTCCTCTTTTCCTCCCATTTGCTGTCCCCCCTCTCTCTCTCTCTTTCTCCTTCTCTGTTTCTATCTGCTTCTCTCCTTGGCGAAGGGTCTTCTCCTTCTTCTTCTTGCTGCTCACACACACACACAAACACACACCTTGGAGCTTCAGGTGTTCCTTCATCTTCTTCCTTTTAACGTCCTTCCTTTAACGTCGTCACCTTTTTGGAGCTCAGGCTAGTTAGCAAACGTCTCTGCTGCTGCTGCTGCTGCCGGCGTCGCAGTTTTGCGGTTGCAGTTCGCGGCATTCTTTTTGGCCCAGAGGCGGGGGCTCGGAGGGGGCTCGGCCCAGAAGGGGTCAGGAGGGGCCGCCGTCGTCGTCGAATTGAGTCAATTTCTGTTTTGCAGTCTCGAACGTGAACCAAAATGAACAAAGCGCATAAATAACGTAAAAAAAATATATAAAATACAAAAAAAAATAGCCAGAAGAAGCGGGCAGAAGAAAAAGAAGCAGCAGAAGACGGCGCTGCCTGGGGCCTGTGCCTCAAATATTGGGGCCCTCCAACGCCAACACACGAACACGTAACACGCACACACAAGCACGACAAAAGAAAGAAGAATAAAACAAAATACCCAACCAAAGCAAACGCAGCGCCTACAGCTGAAGTCACAAGAATAGCAGCATTTAAATTTATGAAAATTTTCGAATAAAATCAATAGTTCCACCAGTTCAAAAATAGAAAATATTAAAATTTAAATATAATATGTATGTAATTTGCTTAAAAGGTAAATAAATAATTATAATTTTTATTTTATTTTATGTTTTTTTTTATGTAATATAATTTTTCTTAGGTTTCCTTTTTCTTCTTCCTAGCTTTTAAAGCTTTTTACCTTAAATCGATCGCTTTCCTTCTTATTTTGACCGTCGCTATTTGAATGACTGTAGGTGTGAACACAGCGACAGACCAGCGGACGCCTACGTGCGCAGCCAGCAACAACAACAACGGCAACCGAACGAAAAGTTGCCTCTGCCGATGCAGCTGTGCACAGCGGTGGCACACGGGATCAGGAGGCGGGGGAGCAGGAGGTGGGAGAGTGGGACAGATGGAGAGAGAGAGAAAATCGTATCGAAGACTGGCGCACTCTGGCAGACAAACTGGCAGGCGGCTCTTCCTCTTCCTCTCTCCAATGCTTCTGCTGCTGCTGCTGTTGCTTTTGCTTCTTGCTTGTTCCTCCTCCTCCTCCTCCATCAGTTATTCTTCTTCTTCTTTGGCTGCGCCCCAAGCAGCGCAGCATAAAGCGCCACACTTGCAGTGGTGTGTGTGTGTGTGTGTGTATGCGATTACGAGTTCACTCTCGCACTCGTGCTCGTTGGAACTCCCGCTCGCCCTCTCCCGCTGGCTACTACACTGCTGCTGCTGCTGCTTCTTCTTCTTCTTCTTCTTATTCTTCCACTTCACAGCTTTATGTGTGTATCTGTGCGGCATTTGTATTTTTAGTACAAAATTGTTGTTTAAACAAACAGGTTTTTTTTACACCGCACACACCACACATAACTCGTCTTTCGAGCTCCTCTCCTCTCCTGCACTCCCCCTCTCGCCGTCTCACTCTCTCCGCTTGCCGCTTGCTGCCCTCCCCCCCACTTTTTCCAGCGCCACACTATGTATGCCGGCAACGCCGTCGTCGACGCCGATGTCGGGAGTCGACGCCTCCGCTTGCAGTGGTTGCTGCGCCGTTGTCGATTTTCAATTGGAAAGACACAGACAGAGCGGCAGCGAGGCAATCAATGTGTCGGCGAAGGGGTATAGGGGCGGAGAGGGAGCTTAGCTAATTTAAGTTGGCCAGCCCTGGCGCCATGTTCGTTGCATTTTTGTTGTGCGGCAGCCCTGGCTGCTCCACAGGAAATACATGCATACACACACAGATGTGGCTGTGCACCTCGCTCTCGGGAGAGCTTTCAGGATCACAGCTTTGTGCCACGTTCGCAGGCAGCCATTGGAAGCAGCAGCCACAAAAACAACAACAGGAAAGCTCTTCTCAACAAAACGGCGCCTCAACGTCTGCGTTGGCGGCAGCAGAGAGAGAGAGGGCCAGCGAGGGAGCGAGCGAGCGCTGCACAGTGGCAATCGGCAAGGTGTACCAAGCTAATGTTATTTAATTTAATTTCGTATTCACACGTTTCGCTTAACTGCAGGCGCTAGAGCGGGATGGCAGACGGATAGCGGACGTGAGCGGCAAGCGCCAAAGTTCGTCTCCATGTGTGAGAGTATCTGTGTGTGTGTGTGCGGATGAATGCGGTTCGGAGAATGAACGAAAGAACATCGAGAGAGAGAGAGCGTAAGAATGAGTGGGGGGCAGAGAGATATGTGGAGCCAGAGAGAGAGCCACATTCATCCAACGCCTGTTCATTCGCTGACGTCGCTCTGTCTGCTGATCCAACAAAGAGAGCACGCCAACGAGCGAGCTCGCAAGCTCGCCCAACAGGTACACAGCCAAGGAGCCAGAGGTGGGATGAGGGCGAGCGAGAGCAAGCCGAAAGAGAGCGAGATTCCGAATCCGATTCCGATTGTGGCTGCCGCTGTTGAAAATCGGCAACGTCGCCACCGATCGCCACCAGACAGAATGTCGCCAGTTTCATGCTACGCCGCCAGACACTCTGTCGTCGGTGTTGCGCCGCCGCCGCCTCTGCTGCTGCGGCTTCTGCTGCTGCTCTCGCTGCCGACGTCGACGCAGCTGTGACTCTGCCTCCTCCGATCGCTAGGCACAGCTCAACAACAGGAACACCACCCCTTGGACCCCTTTACGCCACCCACCACATCCCCGCTACAGGCGAACCTCCAAGAAATGCACTTTTAAAACCCAATATGGCTATTTTCTATGTTTCGTTTTATAAATAACCGATCGAATGTATATCTATAGAGAAGAAATTATCCAATATGTAATATTTTTCAATAATCCTTCATAAATAATAACCTAAGCTTGAATTTCGATTCTTAAAATTCAAATGAAGAATGTAGAATCAGATCATCAGAAGAATCTCATTTGAAGAATCCGTTTAAGAATCTAGAATTCTAGGTTTAAGAAGTGCCAAAAAATAGAGATGAATAATTTTAAGAATTTAAGAATTTATAACAATATTTAGAGATAAATCTCCAGTCTTCTTTATAATCTACAAATTAAAAAAGAGACTGTTGAAGAATATACCAAAAAGAATACAATCTTTCTGGATACTAAGCTCTCTCTCCATATTCAATATTTGCATTTTAAGAGATCTATTAAGGATATTAGAAGAGGTATCTTAAGTTTTTTTAAATCTACATCAAGACCAAAATCAAGTATTTAGATCTTCTCAGTTTGTGGGGCCTCACTGTATTTCAGTTTCCCCTTTGGCTTTTGGCTTTCTGCACATGCACATGCCACCCCTCATATACCTTTGTATATATACCTATATATACATACAAAAATATATGTGTAAATTGTGGTCCGACCTCGACTTTGGCAAACCGATCGATCGATGGACGTAACCAGCAACTACCAACTACAAAACTGACAGCCAACTAACTATCAGCCACCAAGTTCGGAATGTGGCCGGGTACTTTTCCACCCGCGGGTATGACTATACCGATGACAACGACCATACCTATATACATATAGGAATATATAGTATTATATAGTATATGGTATAGATTCTGAGAAACGGCATTGATAACGAAAAGGTGGGAAAGCCAAAAAACCCAAAAGTCGCATTCAACTAAATTTAAAATAAAAATTACAATATATATGAAATTCAGATTCTTCCGAGAATGGTGATTCAAAGATCATCATTATTTGCACCATTAAACGGGGATTTTACAGTTGGACTTTTGAAATATATGGAAAAAAGTTAACCATAAAATATGTGGGCTTGATTTAAATGTAATTATAATTAAGCTTTAATTAAGCAATACAGAAGAATTATAGATTCTTCGATTCAATTTCCACTATTATTGCGAAATATAAATATTTCTGGCTTACAAATATTTCAGGGATGTTGAATTATCAATTAGTGATAGGTTCAAAGCTTTATAAAAAGATATACAAAAGCTGATCACATTTAGAAGATGGTAAAATAAAGAAAGATCAACGATCTAAAGGTAGAACCTTATCAATGAAAAGAAGATTATCAACAAATGAATAAAATCTCGAAGTCCAAAGTCCTAAATATAACTTTACATTGTTTAAAAACAGTTTCCTTCCCCTATTATTATTTTAAAAAATTTAAAAACATGTCTCAAATGAAAAAAAGAATCTTTTTAAAGTAAATTTTTTATAAAAATTCCTGAACTCCTCAATTTTGGACCTCCTCCATTTCGATGCATAAGCTATATGCGAGCAGACATTGTTGCTAAATGTTTGTAAATAAAACGCAGCCATAAAAGGCATGTTGCCATGCAATTCTTTTGGGCTCTTCTCTATATGTATATATATACAGATATTCTAGAACTTGCACATATGCATATACATATATCTATGGATATATATACACGCACGTTCTCAATGAATTTGTGAGTTCGCTTCGGCCATAACTTGCAATATTTTTCTGTCCAGTCAACATAAATTTAGCCAAATATGTTTCTTTGTATCAGTACCCATATATATAGGGTATATATATATATATATAGAGTATAGTTTGTATGCAGCCAGCGCCCCCGAGAAGTTCTTTTACTTTCACTTTCGCCATTGCATTTGCATTTCCTCAATCAGCAAAAATATTTTGTGCAAGTTTTAGCATTTTTGAGGGCGCGTGTGGGTGGCAATTATTTTTTTCTTGGTTATTTTTATTTAATTTTTTATATTTTTTCTATAGTTTCCTGATCTATTCTACTTAGCTGAATTTTATTATTAATTTTGATTTTTGCTTAGGTTAGGACTTTCAAGTTAATGGTATAATGATACTCTGTAAGCTTGGGAGAAGAACAAGATCAGTTTAGAGAAAGCTATAAGTTTAAAAATACGAATAAAATACTGATAAAATACTATAAAATACTACTAATTAAATACTATACTAAACTATAGAAATATACTATAATAAAAATATGTTTAAGTATTTTTAGAACACCCAAAACCCGCTTTTTTTCAAGTTTATTATATTTTAAATAATTATTAAAACAAAAATTAAATAAGCCATTAAATATCTAAAAAAAATATGGTAATTAAAGTTGATTTTATTAAATTAAATTTATGAAATTCCTGCGACTGTATGCCCAAATTCGGTGTCAGCATTCCAAACTTTTCCCTTACTTCTTTTAATTTTTTTTTGTGTTCTTTGGTTTTTGAACGACCTGCACTTTCGTGATCAGCTGAAGCAGTAACTGGCAACGCGTGATCTGGCCGTATGGAGGTTAATTTACATAGTTACGAAACTTGTTTTCACATCAGCCCCCCATCCATCGCAGCCAGCAACAGCCATCGATCAGAGCAAGTCAAATCAAGAGTGAAGATCGAAAGATTCAAGATTGAGTGAGATTCAAAATCCAAAATCCATGAGAGTCTCGGGAGTGTTGTGCAATCCAAAAGTAAAAGTCCAGGGCTTAGGGAGATCAGTGGTTGAACACTGATCTTTCTGCTAGAAATTCTAGACTCATCATGCCCTTCAAATTGCACAATCCAATGATCCCCGATTAATGATCCTAACTTATTGATCACTTAAAAACCTTTTAACTCAAGTTTAGTTCAAGAATTTGATATTAATGTATATCTATAGAAAGGATTATTAAATTCTGAGCTTAACTTATTGATCTCTCGAAGTTTTAAGCCCTTTAAAATCTCACGATCATTGGCCTCCGATCCCTGATCCGAATTTTTTGTTCTCTTGATGATCTTATTACTTAGTTAATAATCGAAGATCCTTATTCTTTTAATCCCAAAAATTTCTTATAATTAGTAATTGTAGTGGGATCATTGATCCCTTATCTTTAGTTATTGATCTCTTGATGATCTTTTTGTATTCCTGTTTAGTTAAAAATCGGAGTTCCCAAATAATACTTCTATTATAAGAATTAAAATGATGAACAAAGTTAAAGTTCCTGAAGAAATATGATAAAATAAATCTACAATTCCTAAAAATCGATTAATAAATTAAAACTATAACCCCACCTGATCGGATAAATATTATTATAATGGTTAAAATCTCTCTCTTTTTTAACCAAAACTCCAACACACACAAAAAAAATCCCCGTTTTATTGTGGGGATTAGTAACTCTGCGGTTCTCTAGACGCCACTTGATCATCGTATTCATTTCGAGGTATGATTTTCCAGAGACAAGTGGCTCCTTGGAGGAGGTTCGGTGGTTCGCTTGCCGCCATGACCTGGTCCCTATGCACATTCGCTGGGAAACTCCCAGGACAGGACAGGACTCTGGTGTCTGGTGTCTGGTGCATCTTTCCAGGGAACATGAACCTGTATAGGCCCTCTATATAACATGTGTTGTTAGCGAAAGGGCCAGCTTTAAGACGGGGCTTTCCCCGGCCGAACCAACACACATGTGTGCCCTGTGTGTCCTGTGTGTCCTGTGTGCTGTGCCCCTAACTTTGGCTTAGGATCGCAGCCCGGATCGGTGCGGGGATCGGTCCGAGAGTCAGTTCAACAACTCGGCAAATCGGGAGTGCGGGTTGTGTTTTGGATTTCCCGTCGGATTAAGATCAACTTGCGCTGCCTGCTCACAGTTTCCTTTAGTTCCCTTCAGTTCCGACTGTGGGTCAGCTCGGGTCAGGTCAGAGCAGGTCAGTGCAGGGTTCGGACCGTCCGTCCGTTTGTCCGGCTAATTGTAATCGTGGGAAAAACCAATCAGACGCAACACTCGTCCCTGGGCCAGGTCTCATCTTTATTACGGGGGGGCAATATTAGCGTAATCCTCCGCGTTTAGGGTGCGTGTCGGAGAAGCAGTAAAGAACTTGGCTTGCGTTTACGGCCGCCGCACCCTAAACCATATAGCCATCGATCAGATATTTTCTACCTGTCCGTTTATTCGATATAAGATCTAAGATCTATGTTATTTATTTTAATTTGATAATCAAATTAAATTTATGACCAGAAATTAATAAAAAGTCATGAAAAACATATTTAAAATATTAAACTAAATATTAAAGTAATATATTAAGTCCTAAAAATGTAATATTTCCAAATTTCCCAGAAGGAAAACATACAAAAAGATGAATTTTTATATTTCAGCAGTTCGAAATTTTGAATTAAATCCAAAAAACCAGAAATAATGTACATATATCGAGCGTAAAAGTTAAATTAAATATATCTACAAATATATTTATAATTAATTTCATATAGAAAACATGGCATAGTTTAATACAAAGAATTTTCAAAAAGATAAAAGCTAACTTCGGCACGCCAAACTTTTTGCAGTTTGTTTTTGCATCATATAAAATAGCTAAATTTTGGTTAAAATAAAATAAGAACAAGGAGGAGAGTAAAAAGTAAAGTAGTAATAATATAAATAAAATAATAATAAAATAAGTAGATAATTATAGAGATTGATTTTCATTAAATTTCGCATGTTCTTAGCGCGTATTTGTATTTACTTTGATTTCCAAATTTGCCTTTGCCAAAAAAAAAAACAAAGCAAGCAAAGGCAGCAGCTTTCCAAATGTCAAAATTTACAAGAGAGGATCGATTTTCATAACTGGCTCTCTCGCTCTCTTTTTCTCCTTCCCAGTGCGAGAGCAAGCAAAGCCAATAACGGCACTTTGACGCAAGAACAAGGAGAATAGAAAAATGCGCGCGCGCGACAACAGCAAAATGGCGAGAATAAGAGGAATAAAAAAAGGCTTTTTTCACTCACCCGTTTAATTTGTTGCTGCAGATCCCAATGGCGGACTAGAAGTATTAGCGTAAACGCATACAATATTAGCAAAAAACCAAAACCTTCTTGAGTATTGAAGGGCACACTTTGCTCTTTTTCACTTGCACATATAAAAAAACAACAAAAAACGGCAGAAAACCCACTGAATTTGGCACTGTAAAAAAATGTAAGAAAAAAACGGCACAACGACCCGGCTTTTCTTTTGGGGCTGCTCCAGGCTTTGTCCCCCACTTCACAAACACTTTTCACTGCACGGGATCGCTTATTTTCCAATTTTCCGGCGATTTTTCCGCGCACTCCGACTTTTTTCACCGCCGCGATCTCCTTCTCCTTTTTTTCCTTTCGTTCCGCGCGGCGCCTTTAATGCAAATGATTTCCAAATGCCACCGGGAGAGGTTGCATGCGACATTGGAAGGCGGCGATTTTTTGGCGAGAGAGGCTTCCACTTCCAGCTTCTATCGGAGTCTGGAAACACGATTAAATTTGTATCTAATGGAAAGGCGCTAGGTTGTTCCTTGTTTTTCTAATTGGATTAAATGAAAAAATGTATTGATTGATTGATTATTATTGTAATAAATTAAATTTACTTATTAAAATTATTTAAAGCCAGAGCGACTAAGGCCTTTAGGCAATATGATAAAATTATCAATGAATAAGTTTAAAGGAAATTTAAAAACATCTAGCCCTTTTATTATGTATGGTACGCAATAAAGGACCCTTAAAATATATATACTTTCGATCAGAATTAACAAATCCAAGTTTTTCAATATCTTTAAAAACCATAGAAAGTCATTTATCGAAAGTCATTTATCATCCATCGATAGAAGGGGGTGAAATGAGAAATTCTGATGATGAATGAATCCATATCCGGTAGCTGGCAAGATTATCGGCTACGTGATCGGGTTTATGCATATAGAGTATACTATAACTATATATATCGGCGATATATTTGGTGATTCAGCTGGGTACATCGCACAGGTGGCCATAACTTAGGTGTCGGCGGTATCTGGTCGTTTTTAAAAGTTAAATGAGCATACTGAGACCTCATTAGATACGCACCAGACACGTCTATCTATCAGTCCATCCATCTATATATGTGTATGCTGAATATCTCTATAAGCTATATGCTGTACGCGCCTGGCATTGGCAATCGAGAAATCGGGTGCACAGTAGCTCTCGGTGTCGGTGTCGGTGTCGGTGTCGCCGCCACCGCCGTCGCCACCTGTCCATAAATCGCTCAGAGACGAGACCCATTGGCATATAGCCTACCATATAGCTATAGCCTATAACTGTGTGTCGGAGGCAGAGGAGAAACGCACCCGAAATACAAATTATGGGAATGAAATCTATTGGGGGGCCATAAATCAAACTTGGAACCACACAGGTCCGAAACCAAAACACCCGAGAGATTATAGATAATGATCTGACGGATCGGTTGCATACCAAAATCAGCTCCTCGAGCAGCAGCATGATTTGTGTTCCAGGGTCCCCTGTCAAAATGGGTCTTCCTTTCAGCAGGACTTCGATGTGATTTGTTGTGGGTGTTCTGACTTGAATACTTTCTTCGCGCCGATCGGAAGTATCGATATTTGAATTCAATAATATTTGATTTTGTGATAATATTTGAGTAATTTATGAATTTCCGGATGGGGTCTTGAGTTCTTGAGAGGATTTGGACAGGCTGTATTATTAATTTAGACTCTTGAAGACTAAAGACAGCTTAACTTAGTTGAGTTCTTCCAAGGAGAAAATAAGGAATAGTGTTATTTAAGAAAATTCCAGAGAGAGTATATAGAATAGCCTAGTAAAATATAATAAATAATATAAAAATATTAAAAAAAAAAAAAAAAATTTTTGGATTCTATAAAACAATCCAAGAAGGACTTTCACTCCAACTTGTAGATCAGTTATCTCTGGTTTATATTTTGTAGTACACAATACTCTCTCCCTCCAGGGTGGCCCCACCTCTCTTAGCACACTTTTTCCAGTGCCTACTGTACTCCAGCGGGAATGAGGTTTGTTTACTGTGGTGCTGCTGGTGGGGTCTCTGGATATGTGTGCGTGTGTGTGGGGTCAACTATCTATGTAAATCCAATATTTGGAGTCTGATAACAGTCCCCATATGGAGCATAGGAATGCAGGGGAAGGGGCATTGCGAGTGGGAGGGCCCCCCCTCCCAGTAAATATTCCTTGGGAAAACATACAAAATAAACTTTTTGGCCCTGCAGGCGTGTCTGTACATGGATTATTCGGAATATTTATGTTTCTCTGCTCTTTTTTTCGCTTTGAATTTTATTTTTAAATGTAGTTGCAGCTTGGGCATACATACATATGTACATATTTCATTCAAAGTAAATATTTATGTGTTCCAGAAAATTCAAAACTGTGAAATTCGAGAAAAAAAAAATATCTAAAACAAAAATCAAAAACAAACCTAATTCAATTTATTGCCTTTATAGCTATAAAAATCTTTAAATATTATAAAGAAAAGTAAAATATGGTACACTAAAGCCTCCCTATTATTGCAGTATTTTATTTTTTGTAGGAAACTAGGCAATTAAAGGGACTCCGGGACTCAAAAACTCCTGGTTTCCTTTTCTCTCCTGAAGGTCAGGGAATGCCAAAGGAAGCAACCCTTTCAAGGGTTAAAGCTCTGCAAAGGCAGTTCTTGTGCGTATGTGTGTGTGTGTATGTGTGTTGTGGGATACCTACAATATAATGCACCCACTCATACCATCGCAACCAACATCGAGAATCCATATCAGCACCGAGGAACAATAACAAAACGCAGCAATAACAAAACATTCGTGTCCCGGGACAAACGGACAAGCCGGCACACCTACGTACTTACATACAGACGGACTCTGGAGGCACATTCACAGTGGCGGTCAAGGAGGTGTGTCAAAGGAATTATATTAAATATATTATGAAATTTAAAATATTGAAAAATATCACATTGAGCGTTAAAATATCTTTATTATTGATCAATATTATAAGATGTACATTTTTATACTTATTTGTAATTGTTGTATTAAATATGAAACAATCGATTATTTTATTTAATTTCCTATAAAAAATACACCTTTCCACTTTTTAGACTCCACAACATGAGCTGTAAATTCGAAACTTGCCAAGTTCCTAATGACAACGCTCCTATTATTGTGCCCACCGCTGTACCACACAGTCACCATGGCCAAACAAACGGTGAAGACGAAGGCGGCGACGGCGGCAGCGAGTCAGGCCAGACAGTCTGTCGCCAGAAAAATCCGCACTCACACAGCGCCAGAGTGCTCACACACAAGACACACAGCACACACATGCACGCCGCACAGCGGTCGAAACGAGGGCAGGCGAATGAGAAAGGTTGGAAGGGAAGGGCTGGGGAAGGAAAAGGTGGGGGATGTGGAATGTGGAGTGGGTGGAGGAAGGGACAATGGTTGGAAAGGGGCGAGGGTGGGGGAAAGACTCGAGACTCTAAGGCAAGAGAGTGGGCAGCGAGGCGTCGGCGTCAGCGTCGGCGTCAACGTTGCTGCCAGCTCACTCACTGGCTCTTGTGTGTTGTTGTAATTGTTGTATCTTGGTTGAGAAATCGCTCGAAAAAGCGAAGCGCAAAGCAAAGCAAAATTCCATTTAGATTATGCTCTTCTGCTGCTTCTTCTTCTTCTCTTTGAAATGCAGAGGGAGAAAATCGCACAACGGTGCAGATAAGGGAAACAAAAAAGAAAATTACCAAAAAAGAAATTAACTTTTCTGATCTTTTGACACGATCATACCGAGTGAATATCACATTATTTCTCTCAGTGTGTGGCACTGGTGTTGTTGTTGGCGCTTTTGACGAACCGAACGCGCTGCTTGGGAGGTGTTACAATACACACAAACACTCAATGAACCCCAGAAAGGCACACACACGCACATGCACACGCGCTCACGGAAACGAGCACTCGACGCAGGGTGCCTCTGTGTGTGTGTTTGTGTGGCTGCAGTGTGCATTGCATTTGCTAGACCGTCCGGCGCGCCAAGTCGCCGCTCATACAGAGGCAGTGGCAGAAAGAGAGAGAGAGAGAGAAAGAGAGAGGCCAGAAGCAGAGGTGTTACCGCAGGAGTAAGGGAATTTACCGAACATATTAGAAGGGTTTAAAATTAATTTGAATTAAATTAAAAATCTCTTGTTTAACTTGGAATAATTAATTAGCAAATTAAAGAATAATAATAATAATAATAATAGTTGTATTCTAAAATATTTTATAGCTTCCAGGGCAGGGATCAGTTTTGTTACCCCCCCTTTCCTTACCCTTTGCTCTCCCTCTTAAGTACGCATTTTATCGCCCACGATTTCGGTTGTTCTTGTTGTTGTACTTCTACTGTTTGTTTTTCGATACTCACACACATGCATGCATAGGGGGCGGAGGCAACCCGATGCCTATGCTGCTGTCAACCCCCTTCGCACTCACCGCCTATGAAAGCTAGAAATATTCAAATAAATTCTCAAAGAAAATAATAAAATATTAATTCTATTTAAAACGATTTTTTTTTATTATTTAAATTAAATCAAATTTAATAATATAAAACAATATATATAACATTTACAAACTGTGTTTTATTATAAAATATTACAAGTTTGATAAATATTTGGCCTAAAATAGGGCTTTCAAAGTTCGGAAAATCGAGAAAATAAACAAATTTAGGGATATTTATGGAGAAAAGTAAATATTTTTGAAAGTATCCAAGTGTTGACAAGAAAGTTTACCGAGTTATTTTCTAAAAAAAAAAAAAAAGGTCAAATAGAGCTTTAGGTTTTTTGTTTGTTTTTAAGTATCGAAAAGTTAAACTATAAAAAAAAAATAAGTAAGAAAGATTTAGATTTATTCCTTAAAAAAACAATTAGGTGGATTAAATATCATTTTTACATGGTAAGAGGTTCATTAAATATAAATAGGGACCACCTGTTGAAATTGCTTAAAATCTGAGAACCGAAAATTGAAATCCCAATGAGCTGTGAAATTTCGAAACGAAATAAAAACCAAACCGAGTGCCGCCTTGATTTTTGTTTTGTTTTGTTTTGTTTTTGGCATTTCACCGATCCGAAAGATGGATTATACCGGCGAATTCCTGGGATCTCAACCCTTTCGGACTGTCAAATTCCATATTCCTCAGGTGCTGCCCGGCTGTCTGCAGTTTTAGCTTTGGGTTTCGGGCATAAATCAGGCGAGAGAGGGGTTTCCTTCCTCTTGAGATTGGGGATGGGATGGATGTTTTGGGGTTTGCAGACTACCAGCCGAACTGTACTGAATATATATGTATGCATGTGTCTGTGTATGTATTGCATCGAGGAGCGAACACGTTCCCACTCTGCCACACGGATACGGGCGCATACAGGAAACGCGAACGACTAGGCACAGTGGGCTGGATAGCTGTTTAAAACGATAAAAAATGGGTTATATTATGCAAATTTGAACATTACAAATATATTGAATTTAGCTAAAGATATTTTGGAATTATTATTTATTAAGATTTAAGCCTCCTCCCTTTTTAGACATTGTATAGCTTAAAAAAATATTTTAATTTGTTTATGGGTACTTAAATTATTTAAAGTCATTAAGAATGACTTACTAGTGCCTTTATATTATGAACCGGCTGTCATAAATAATCACTAAGAAGGGATTCCCACCAAGGGCGTGCAAGCTTTCGGGGATTTTATTATAATTTAATTTCAGAAGAAATTCGTAAGCAACCGTGTGACCTTTAGTTTGCTGCTTTCGTTGTATTTTTGTTCCACTGTGCAACAAGAAGATGGAGGGTAAGGAGTAGGAGTGCAAGAAGAAGAAGCTGAAGGATAAGGAGTGGGCAACGGCAAAAGGGAACGAACGAAGGAGCAGACAAGGGGATAAGTGCATATGTGGCCCCTGAAACTTAACACTTCTTTGGCTCTCCCCCGGCTGCGAATATTAAAATACCCACTTAAGGGCCCAACAATAACAACAGCGGCGGGAAGCGGAGAAAATAAGCATACGAAAAAGAGGAGCTAGAATTTAACTCAAGCTGTTTTCTCTGGCACTAAAAAAAAAACCACACAAACAGCTACATAAACTTAAAATAATATAAATTAGAATTAATAGATATTAAATTAAATGTAAGCAAGTTTTCAATAATATTAATATTTAGTTATAAATAGTTACAATTTAATATTTTGAATCTTTATTTTCAAGAATCCGTTACTTTTTCTCAGTGTGTACACACTCTTCTTGGAGCGGCGCCCGTGCGTCTGAGTATGAAAACCGAATCGAAATCCGCTTCCTATCTCCTCTACTACTTAAATCCAGATGGTATTGCACTTGAGAGCAAGACGGCATGGATATTAACTAATTGTTGGCCACGAAACCGTGGGGAAGGGGGAGGGCCCTCGACACGCCACTTAACACATTTGCCTTCTCGAAAATAAAGTACTTCCTTTTGGATTTATTTTTTTGCCCGCAAAAAGAAACTATTTATACGATTTTATCGCGTTTTGCCCTTAAAACATATTTTATATTTATTGCTGAATTACCTTTTGAAATTAAGTATTTGTAAGATTTGCAATTGTATCAATTGGTAAATGATTTTCAAAATAACCCAACCGCCCGCGAACAGTGTGTACATACATTCTCTAAGCTATGTGAATAAAGCAATGAATTAAATAAATTTTACGCTTTAAAATAAGGCATTATTATTATTATAAAATATATTATTTGCCTTGTAAGTAATATTATTTTAAAACAAAAATGTTTTTGGCTCACCCGCCAAACAGTGTGACCCCACCCCATTCTTGTAGAAAAAATACTAAAAAATAAAAGCCGACAACGCAACGATGAGTTGAGTGCGCGGCAACGAGAAGTGATTTTACGATTATGGTCACACTTTCTGTATTTTTTCTGTACCAAACGCAGTCCCTTTCAGTTTTCGCAGTGATGAGCCCTTAAGTAAGCTAGATTCTGAGAAATAAAAGCTAAAAAAAGCTATAAACTATAATAAAATTATATTATTTTTAAAATTGATTTTTGTTTAGTATTGCACTATTAAAAGTGCACTGTGTTGCGCTATTTTGTTCATTTGACTTTCCCTTAGTAAAAAACCCAGCACACTTCAAAACCAGACCAGAAGGACACTGCACTAAAACAAGTGGTTGATTTTACGAATATAAATATGTATTTCAAGAATATGCTAAATAAATATTAAATTAGGCTATTTTTTAAGGCTATAGCTAGTTGCATACTTCAAATTATGTTTTTCAAATGGCTATAAAAGCGCCAAAAATAGCTAAAATGCCCGCCAGCCGGGCAAACGGCTAAATGGGCAACGCTAAAGCAGCAACACCAGAGCAGCGCAGCGGCAGATCATCAGCAGCAGCAGCAACAACAAAACGCACAAAAACAAAGCCAATACACGCACGCACACACACACAAAGGACGCCAAAGGAGAAAAACAAACACAAAGAGCAGGGCAGGACAAACGCTTTTTCCAGAAATTAGGTCGCGCCTTTCTTCGAGCTTGTTGCTGGATTTTTCCTCGATTTGTATTTGCACAAACATATACATACATATTGTTGAGTGTGTGTGTGTGTGTGTGTTGTTGTTGTTCTTCTTCTTCTTGGGCTTTGTCGTTTGTTTGTTGTAACTGTGGCTGTTGCTGTTGTTGTTGCTGGCAGAGGGAGCGAAGAGCGAATAGCGAATGTTATGGCAACACTTGCAGCCTGCGTTTGTATGGGTGAGTGAGTTGGAGCAGTTCGTGTGTGCAGTTTTTACAGTTCTTATTTCTATTACTTCTTTTTCATTTTTGGCCTTTGGCTGTGGCTCCGCCGTTCTCCGTTTCCCGCTAAAGACTGAGGAGATTGACAAATAAGGAAAGGAAGCCTTATATATATATAAAAATACATATATGTATATATAACTAACAAAATCCTGTTCAAATTGATGGCAACTCCCGGAGTGTGTGTATGTGTGGGTAAGTGTGCAGTTATTTTTCATTTTCTTTTTTTTCTTCTGAAGTTTATTATCTTTATTTACTTTATGTTTTGTGTGTTTTATAAGCCTTGAAGTTAAAAAACATAAATTTTAAGCTCCAAAAAGAATAGTTTTTCGTATAATGTATTATTTTCGTAATGTTGTTTTTGTTATAAGCATATTTTTCATTGCCTACCTTTGGACGCCTTTCCAATAGTTTGACATTTTCCCTCATTGTGTCGATTTTCTTATTTGCAGAGTGAGCCATCGTTAGCCAGAGCACAGCCAGCCAGTCAGGAGCCTTAAATCTCCACCAGAAACTGTTCAGCAGCCGCAACAGGAAGCCCCTTTCAAGCCGGGAATCCAACCATAAATCCTAGTCAAGATGAGTGTAGTGGGCAAGCAACTGAATCCCGTGCAGCAGTCCTCCAGCGGAGCCGCTGCCGCCAGCGCTTCTTCGTCCTCCTCCTCCTCAGTCAGTGGCACGAGCGCCACAAGCGGCAGCGTTGGCGGCGAGGCCAATGGTGGCAACAGCACTGGCCTGGCAGCGGCGGCGGCGGCGGCGTCCTCCGTCGGCGGAGATGGATGTGCTGGTGCTGGCGACTCCAAACGATCGTCGGAGGCATCCAGCGTGACGCCCGAAGATGTGCTGCACCTGACCAAGATCACCGACGACTATCTGTGCTCCGCCAATGCAAATGTGTTCGAGATTGACTTTACGCGCTTCAAGATCCGTGATCTGGAGAGCGGAGCGGTGCTCTTTGAGATCGCCAAGCCGCCGAGCGAACAGTTCCCGGACGGTCTGTCCGTCGAGGAGACCATGCTGGCGGCGGCCGAGGAGCTAACGCTGGAGGACACTGCCGATCCGAATGCCGGGCGCTATGTGCGCTATCAGTTCACGCCGGCATTTCTCAACCTCAAGACAGTGGGGGCCACGTAAGGAGTGCATCTATAGCTTCATGGAATACCTTTAAACATTATAATTACTGTTTTGCAGTGTGGAATTCACGGTGGGCAGCCAGCCAGTGAATAACTTCCGCATGATTGAGCGGCACTTCTTTCGCGACCGCCTGCTAAAAACCTTCGACTTTGAGTTCGGCTACTGCTTTCCGTATTCGAAGAATACGTGCGAGCACATCTACGAGTTTCCTAACCTTCCACCCGACCTAGGTGAGATACGGTACCCAGATTGGGGTTTTAGCTAGGGTTTAACGTTAATATATGAAAAAGAATTTGAATATTTATGGAAACTATACATATTTTTAGTTAGAGCTTAAATTTGGCGATATTTAAAAATGTTAAAATCAAAGTTAGGGATTTTTTCAATATTTGTGAATATATTCAATGGTTTTTTTTATATTTTAACGTTAAATGCAATATTTTAGATATTTAAATATTCGGCAATCAAAGTTTTTAATACTTTCGATGCCTTTTTCGATATACATTCGTGAATTTTCTCTATTTTTATGTAAACAGCTACATTTTTTTAATATTTTAAAATGCGATAATTAAGTTTTCTAATATTTTCTATGCTTTTGTCGATTAATATTCATAGTTTTTGTTCCCCAGAGCCGCCATTATTTTTGAAATAGTATTTTTCATTGGTTACATCTTTAAAAATATTTAAAATTTACCCTTTTCCCTTAAAATTCAAGGAAAATAAAGTTAGCACCTTGCATAATACCTCTTTTGAGGTCAGTGGCCAAAAAATGGAACAAAGGGGAAGGGGGACCCTTAATGTAGGCCAAGGCAAGCCTTGCTCTTCATTTTAGCTCTTTTTGAATATAGTAACTTAAAACTTCATTGTGGCTTTCCGTTTGATTTTAACATTTTAATTAGGCTTATATTTAAAAAGAGTTCCTGAGGAATTTGTTAGCGTAAAACGTTCCTATGTCTCCTCTGTAAAATTAAACATTTTTTTAAAGCTTTATTTATTAATTTTACATCACTTTTCAAAGAAAGTGCTTAATGAAAATTTGACTTAAGCCTTTCATGTATTTTAACTCATTTAAAAAATTTATAAATTATTTCAAAGTACATTTTATAAGTTAACTAATATCTTGACCTTATCTTTAACCCCACAGTGGCTGAGATGATATCGAGCCCCTTTGAGACACGCTCGGACAGCTTTTACTTTGTGGAAAACCGACTCGTCATGCACAACAAAGCCGATTACGCCTACGATGGCGGCATTATAGTCTAAATAAAATACAAAAAATACGAGAATCTAAAACAAAAGAAATCTAAAACAAAGAGGATATAAAAAAGGAATCTAAAAAGGGATTATACAAAAGGAATCTAAAAGGATCTAAAAACCTACAACTGAGAAGGAAAATCGAAGGAACTAGAGCAAAAACTAATAACTATAAATTACTACAAAAGCTGTGAGACAAAATCCAAATGTATTGTCACACACACCACAACCACACACACTCACACACACTCCTCCAACACACATCGAATTTGAGGGAATTATCACAGCCATTTTAGCCTTAGCACGAGAGTTTTACCCACCATTCCTGTTTGATGTATTTTAGCAAGTATAAAGACAAACACACAACCAAAACACACTCAAAAAACACACACAAAACAAACTCGTAACATACACACACACACAACACACACCGAAGCACGCAAACTGTGTTCATTTAATAAATAATTTCCCCAATCTTTAATTTTAAGTGCAATGTGATTTTGCCTGATTTTGTCGGTATCTCTTATATATATATATATATTTATACATTTTTTATTTATTCGTAACTGTAAGTAAACGTAAACACACCCACACACACACATCAATTACTCAAACACACACACGAAACCAAAGGATAACGATCAAGCATCACTTGCTGTCAATTTTTTGTATGCAGAATGTGGAGAAAGGAGCAGGCTGCGGGATGGATAATACACGTTACAATCTATATTCTACCAGCTTCGCTCTCTCGCTTTCTGTTCAATATGGCATTTTTTTCGTGTCCCTGTGTATGTATATTTTTTAAATAAAAAAAACTAAGGAAAAAGAGAAAAAGGGGCTCAAGAAGCTAAAAAATTTAAGAAGAAACCTTAACCCCTGAAAATCGAAAGGAATCTAAAGAGAGATTGATCACACGCCGAACAACAAGAATGATTAAATTAAATTACATTTTAAATGTACATACACCACCACTTGAAGTTTTTATATTTGTTTTAGGGGGAGGAAAGGGGGTTAATATTATATAGTATATATATTCCTTTCTTTATCTCTACCAGCTAACAATTTAATCATTATAATTAAATCCAATTTTAATCAAATGAATACAAAAACTAACAGAAGTTGTATAAATCATGTATACGTATCATAAATATTAGCTTTTAGGATTTTTCTACTCATATTTAAAGTTTTTTCCTCTACATTTAAGGATTTTTTCTATGGCAGCTTTATGATAAAATCATCCGATTTTTATAAAATTAAAACCGAATTTCCGAATTAATATAAAAGGACAATATCCCTGAGCTGATAAAAATATGTTGAAAAACAGCGAAATTAAAACTATTTTTCAATAAATTTATTGAACATTCCTATGACAGCTATATGATATAGCTGTCCGATTTTAACAAAATTAAAACCGTAATTCTAAAATAGTACAAAATTACCATATCTCCAATCTCATGAAAATATGCTGACAATTGGCTGAGTTATAATTTTTTTTTCCTCAGAATTTTTAGGTCGTTCCTATGGCAGTTATATGATATAGTAGTCCGATTTTGATAAAATTAAAACCGAAATTCTAGAACATTATAAAAAGGCTAGGTCTCAATTTATATGAAAATATATTAAAAACTGGCTAAGCTATAATTTTTTCCTCCAAATTTTCCTATCGTTCCTATGCAGAGTTTCTTTGAGCTCTCTCAGCGAGTTCTTTGCAATAAATAAGTATATAATTTATTTTATATTATAATTTAAATAATTATTAAAGTACATACATATATCATTTCTAATTAGTATTTTTAAAAAATAAAGAAACAAGAAAAAGCCAGAAATTCTAAGAGTTCTTTCAGCTTCAAGACTTTTTCAGTGCATTTTTTCAAATTACTATTGAATTAAAACTTGAATTATTAATAAATTAATTATTTAAGTGTCCTTTAATATTTATAATTATTTTCTTTACTTATTTCTCTCTCTCATTAAGTAGAAACAATAATAATAATGAAGAATAATAATAAAATATAAGCTTTTATTACCTTAATTAGTTAAGTTAAAGTAGTTCCAGGAACAAAAATAAGTTTATTTTATAAATTTAGCTTAAAGCTTCATTCTTATTGCCTCTTTTTTTATTTTGTACATAGTTTTAGGTACACAACAAATTTATTTGTGGTTTTTTAGCTTCTATTTAAGGAACTGACTGACTATGGAAACGAACTCCTGCGGCTGCTCCAAGTGCACCAGGTGACCAGCGTCCAGCCAGTGGATATCCGCCTGAGGGAACATCTCCAAAATCTGTGGCCAGTGCTCGCGTCTAGAAAAAAAAAACCAAGGAAACCCCTTAGTTTCTGAGCTTAATAAGCTTAATAAGGATACAACCTCATGTAGGATGAATGTGAGCCACAGATAAAGGTGGTGGGGCCCGTGTACGGCGGCAGATCGTCGAGGTTAGTCCGATAATCCTCGAAACGGGTGAGGAATTCACGCAGCACCGGGGCATTGCAGGCCCAGGAAAAGCTAAAATATAGCAAATATTTTCGCGTTGATACAGTATTAATATCGATTTTTTATATCATCTTTCTTCCACTTACACTCCAGTCTTTGGATCCTTGCGCAGATTCAACATGATAAAGTCCACCGTCCCGTTTTCGGTGGCTTCCAGCAGGCTTTCCCGTGCTATCTTCCTTCCCTCGGAAAGGGATAGGCTGGGCGAGAGATTCAGATCGAGCATGGCATCGAAAATATGCTTCATCTCCTCGGTGCCGCGTGGCACCGATATGGGCGATATGTCCACCACTATCAGACGCTCCACCAGCTCGGGCTAAAAGGGTAATTGGAGAAATAATACAGGAAATAATACAGCCCCATCTCTCCTTGCAACTCACATATTTCCGGGCAAAGTACATCATGGTGCGACCACCCATGCTGTGACCCATGCAGGCGGCCTTCGGCGCCTGGTGCTGCTCGAGAAATAAGCGAATATCCTCGCTCATGGCCCGCGATGTGTGAACATTGGCATGCGGGCTATCGCCATGGTTCCTGGCATCCACGGCATAGATCTGAAATAGCGGGAAGGACAGTTTAAAGAGAGTTTATAGGGAAAGTGGAAGTAAACACTCACAGTCCTGGAAACTCTACGGGTCAGCGCTCGGCTAATGCCGCGCCAGTTTTGCTTGGAGCCGAAGAGGCCGTGCATTGTTATCAGCGGCGGCTGTGTGGGCTGTTCCTCGCCGTGGTACACCTCGAATGTCATCTCCACAGGCTCCGACGTGGAGTACGCGGCGATGGAGGAGGAGTGGGAGGGAGAGGGAAAGTAGCCATTCCGCAGGAGCAGCGCCTGAAGCGGACTCCTTGTCGTGCCGGCTGGAAGGAAACGTAACGATTTCGTAAGACGCTGCATCTCTGGGCCAGTGTGTACACACACGATCGACGGAGCACTGGCTGGCGGATATTTGGGTTTGTTTTCACTGTCTTCTGTTGCGTAATAAAGTGTTTATGCTTAATAAATGTCTTTAATTTCGAACGCCTTGCCGTAATTGTTTGGAATAAGGGAGAGATTAGATTGTTGTGATATTTACATGTGAATGGGAATTGTCAGAGGCGCAGCGAAATAATATTCAGGGGCTCAAATATTTTGAATAATATATAATGTATATATACATATTTCAATTTAATTGACAATTATCATTCGATTATGTTTCATAAAATAATATACTCATATATTTAGAAAAGTTTTTTTGGATAATTATACTACCTGTCTATGAAAATTCTGACCCCCACCAGCTACACCACTGAAAAATGTGCTGGAAAGCGCAGCTCTGGCAACGCTGGCCAAACGTCAAAGGCGGGAGGGCACTGGTTCAACCATCTGGCAGCCTTCTTTCGTTATCGGTGTCGAATATTTAAAAAAAATATCGTATTAATCATATTTTGTTTTCATAAAATTAAATATATGATATTTTTGTATGAATAATTTTGTTCGATGTTATATTTTGAAAACAACGACAACCATCGAAATCGATGTTTTCAGGACTCAGTTTTTCTTAAAAACAAGAATTTATGTAACTATGAAAATCTTTTAAACATGTGTTGGGCACTAGAATAAGCGTTTTTCTTCGACTCCCCAAAAAACAAATATTTAAAAAAAAATCAAATAAAAATATCGCAACTTCGATATTTGGACAAACAAAAAATCGTGATATAAATATATCATCTTTAGAAAAATATCGATATATTGATTGACCACCGAGGAAAAAGAACGCGTTTTTCTCGCCATCAAAAACGGATTGCAATTAGAAACAGGATCCAGGTAACAAGCGCCATCAGGATAACCAGGAGTTGAAGGTTCCCCATCGGGCGCAGCGCCAGCGAAAAAGGGGGAAAAGCACAGCAGACGGAAACGACGACGGCGGCGGCCGAGAAGTAGCGGCGGCGGCGTTGACTCTCCGTACTTCTCTTCCTCTCTCTCACTCGCACCCACTCAGCCATAGGTAAGCAGCAACAAAAATGTGCATATTGCAAATTCAGACCAACAAATTGATATATTTTCAAGTATTCTATCTTTCCCCTCCAAAAAAAAAAAAATAATAAAAAAAGACAAAAACAAAAGTAAATGAAAAAGTCTAAGTATAAGTATAAATGAGTAAAAGTCAAAAAGTAAAAGTTAATGTAAAAGTCAAAGAAAGTAAGTGAAAAGTGGTTAAAGTTGTTAAGTAAAAAATCTGTCTGTCGGTCGCGAAAAGTGCGCAAAATTCCGAAAATAATTAACTCTCTCCTGTGTGTGTGCCTCTGTGTGTTCGTGTGTGTGTGTGTATGCGTGCGTGTCCTACTTGTGTGTGTACAATTCCGAAGGGAGAGGGAGACAGACCGTCCCGCCGTTGTCAAAATGAGAATGTAAAGAGGAATGGCGCAAGTTATCCCGTATTTTCAACTACAATTGTTGTTCTTTCAGAAAATGCCTCCTGCGCTCGCTCTCTCTCTCCCTATCCCTCTCTCTCGCTCTCGTTCGCGTCAAAAATTAAATGCAAAAAAAAAAAAGCCGTAGCACACACACACACGATATAATCAATAAAATTAAAAATAAATAAATGCTAATAAACGCAATGAAGGTAAGAACCCCACAAAAAGCCAACAAACAGCAATAAATTTTTTCAATCAAAAATACTTTACTTCCGACCCCCGCCCCCTTTTCATTGCCACCAAAAATAAAGACAAGAAAAAAAAATAGAAAATCAAAAGAAACGTTACCGATTGCAATGCCCTTCGCGTTATCGTGGCAATCACACTGTTATCGACATTTGTTGGGGGTGACACTGACCTTTTCCGGCCTTCTTGTCTATCGATGTCTGCTTTTCGAATTTCACAAAAGCTTATACTAAAAATTAATAAATAAATTTGTCCTAAAATGGTATCTAAAATGAATTAAAATAAATTTGTCCTAAAATGGTATCTAAAATGAATTAATTTATATTTAAATTAAAAGATGCTTTTTACGTTCAGGGAAAAGATAGTGCTTCTCACCCAACAAATGTTCGACTCGCTGCTCCACTCTAGTTCCTCTCTCTCGGTTCCTGAAGAGTTGTGTATCGCCCAAAAGAGGTTGTTTCTTGTTCGCCCCCCTTCATCCTGCCCCGAAGTCTAATCTTTGTCCTCTTAACCATCTCCTGCAGGAAGGCGTGGAACGTCTGTTTTGCCCGCAACAACGGCGTAAGGCGGCGATCCCATGGTCCTCGACATGGAGTCTGATGATTCCCGTTCCAGCTCTCCGTCCAACTCGTCGGATTCTCTCTCCAATTCGCCCGATGGTTCCATCAAGGATCCTGACGATGAGAAGGAACAGGCATCAATATCGACTGCACTGAATCGTTCTGCGCGAGCCCGCTCCACCAGCAGCTCCTCCTCGAACTCTAGCTCCAGTTCCAGTCGCAGTGATCTGTCCAAGAAGCAGAAGAAGAGCTCCAGCAGCAGCAGCGGCAGCGGCAGTGGCAGCAGCTCCTCCAGCGGTTCGTCCAGTGAAGATGAGGCGGAACAGGAACAACAGCGACCGGCAGAGCAAGTACCGCAGCAGCAGGCTGAGCCCGAGCCGGAGCCAGAGCTAGAACCAGAGGCAGAGCGGGAGCAAGAGCCGGAGCCAGAGGTAGAACCAGTAGCAGAACCAGAGCCAGAGCTACAACCAGAGCCCGAGCCAGTGCCAGAGGCAAAGCAAGAGCCACAGCCAGAGGTAGAACCAGAGCCAGAGGCTGAACCAGAGCCAGAGGCTGAACCGGAGCAAGAGTCGGAGACGACGGCGGATCCCCAACCAGCTTCGGTGGCCTCGCAACCCGAACAACCTGGCTCACCGCCCAGCGCCAAATCGTTCCTCTCTCCCGTACGCAGTCGGAGCAATAGTCCGCAGCTGTACAACCAAGCGGCCGTGGATCTGAACATAAGCCATGAGGATCTCAGTGATGTCAGCGATATTGAGGCTGAGGAGAAGCCGAAGAACTCACGTCACCAGGGCAATGAGGAGCAGGATGACGGTGAAGAAGAGGAGGATGGCGCCCTGTCGGACGACTCACTCTCCGCCCTGGACGAGGACGAGGAGGAGGTGAAACAGGTCAAGCAGAACGGTGGCCAGATGCTAAAAACGGACAGCAAGGATGTCAAGGTATGTTTACTCTCCCTCCCTCCCCCTAAGCCCACACTCTCTTCATCGTGGTTTTCCCTTTCTTCCAGCTTGATGGACGCACACCTGCCTCTGGCCTTGAGGAGGATCTGGTCAAGACCCATGACGATGATGCTTTGGACTTTGAGGCGGAGGAGGGCGAGTGCCCGGAGCAGATCAAAGCCAGCGAAACAAAACAGGCCAAGACGACGGCGTCGCCAATGGATGAGGACGAGGTCCAGGACAACGCCAATGATGGCGTAGGCAGCGACAAAAGCAGCGACAAGAGCAGCGACTCGGAGGACGACAACGACGACGATGATGATGATGACGATGACGATGGTGAAGTGGATGCCGACGACGATGAGGAAGGCAAGGGCAAGGGCAAGGGCAAGGCCAAAAGCAAGACCAAGGATGGCATTGCCAGCAATGGCAGCCTCGAGGACGGCGAGGATGAGCCCAAAGACAAGGCCTCGTCAGTCTCAACAGCATCGCTGACGATCGCCCAGAAGAAGAAAAAGGAAGAGGAGGAGCTGGAGGAGGGCGAGGTGTCGGACGAGGATGAAAAGCGACCCGAGGAAACGGAACCCAAGCCCGTGTGTCGCTTCTATACGCGCGGTCAGTGCACCTGGGGCATGAGCTGTCGCTTCCTGCATCCCGGTGTCACCGACAAGGGTAACTATACGATGTTCGAGAGCCTCGTCCGCTCCGTGCCCATGCAGGGCGGCGGAGCGTCCTCCTCCTCCTCGTCGGCGGCGGCTGCTGCTGCTGCTGCGGCTGCAGCTGCTGCTGGCTCCTCTAGCTCTGCATCCCGGGCCAGCGCCTCCGCGTACAGCTCGCATGCTGCCACAGCCGCCGATTATCATGACTATAGGACTGAGCGGCCGGCATTGCTCCATCGGCCGGCACTACTCCATGCTCCAAGCATGTACAGCAGCGGTCACGATGCCCGGCTGGCCGAGGTTGGACCCGTGGTGGAGAATGCCTGGGAGCGGGGCCTGCGCACCGCCAAAGAGATGATGCGGAAGGCCAACAAGCGCAAGGAGCAGGACATGGACTTTGAGGACAAGAAAATGAACCTCACCCTCTCACCGGACGAACTGGAGAAGGATCCGTATTACCTCAAGGAGCGAAGCACCAGCATGGCCCGTTCCCCACCGCCGCCACTGCAATCGTCGTCCCGCGATCCCGCCCTGCTGCACTCGCTCAGCATGCCGCTGTCCATGCATCCGCATGCCGTTGCCCATCCCCATGCCCATGGCCATGCCAATCCGCGTGCCCTCCTGCCATATTCGGTGTACGGGGCCGCGGATCGCTACGGTCGGAGTCAGTACATGTCGGCGCACCATTACGAGGATGTCGACGCCTACGGACGCATGGCGAGATATCGGGAATTGCCGCCGCATCGGATGCCGCACTACGAGGACGATCGCCGGCTGAGGCCGGCGCGTGAGGTGATTGTCCAGCGTGTGGAGGCAGCCGGTGGCCACGGTGGCCGTGGCGATGAATGGAGCGATCCCTGGATGCGTTCCAAGTCGATGGGACGGGGCTCGTACGAGCGCGAGGAGCGACGACGCCGGGATCGTCGCAGCTACAGCAGCAACTCGTCCTACTCGACATCGAACAGTTCGCAGAGTGACTCCAGCTCGGACTCGTCGCGCTCCAGCAGTCCGCCGCCGGATCACAAGCGACGCTACGGCGCCAGTTCGCACAAGCTGGCCGCCGCCGCCGCCGCCTCCTCGGCCACCTCGGCGCGTCGTCTAGGCGGACGGGCGGCGCGCTCGCCCAGCCAGATACCGCGACGTCCGAGGAACTCGTCCAGTGAGTTTGGCATTTGGTTATTTTCCCTTTTTATTTGCTTATTAAATGTATAATTTCGTTATTTCGCAGAGGCCAGCCTCTCGCCTTCGTACAAGCGTCCGGCCGGGGACAAGCGAGCCGGCGGACACAGTCCCGCCTCCAAGCGCAAGAAGCTCACCTCGCCGACGCCCAAGAAGTTTGACAAGCTGAGACGTCGCCGCAGCTCCAGCTCATCCGACTCAGGTAGGGAGTTGCTCTCTTCTGTTTTGTTTAAATCTCTTCAAACGCCATTCCTTTGCAGATTCATCAACCACCTCGTACTCCGAATCGGACTCGGCATCCTCGTCGTCGGGCAGCTCGTCGGGATCGCAGGATACGCCCCAGAAGCGTGTGAGGGCCACCGACAAGGCGCTCAACGAGCGCAAGCTAATCAAGAAGCGTAAGTGTGGAGTTTATAAAGATTTCCTGAAGATATATATTCTTACATTAACTTATCCTTTCCCATCCACAGCCGTTGAACAAGTAACCAAGAAGCGTTCGCCCATTTCCATTGAGATTAAGAAGACGTCGAACATGGTGGGAGTGTCGGCGCTGGCCTCGCCCACTAACTCAGCCGACTCAGATAATGAGAATGAGCAGCGGCAGCAGCAGCATGGCAAGGACAAGGAGAAGGAGCCGCTGGTCAAGGATAAGGACAAGGACAAGGAGGAGAAGGATAAGGACAAGGAGTCGAAGGAGAAGATAAGGGAACAGACCATGGAAGATGGCAAGAAGTCACGCCGCGAGGAGCTGCTGAAGCAACTGCGCGCCGTCGAGGATGCCATTGCCAAGAAGCGGTCAAGGCTGGCCTAAGGCCAAGGCCAACATTATCATCGCCGCCGCCACCTACTTACTCCAAAAGAGCTCCTCCTTTCCGCCAAGTCCTCTAAATCCCATCCCATCTTTCGGCATCAATTAGTGGTTAACGCAACATTCGCATCGGATTCGATATATGGAAACCTCCGTTTGCCCCGTTCGCAGCGATGGCAATATTATCAATTCAATGTATTTTAGGCTTAAAGTTTGAAAAAATGTCCTAACCTTTTTTTTATTTCCTCCTTTTGACACCCCCACCACACGTGATGGAGCACTAACAATTAAAACTATGTTTATAATAGATCATAAATAAAGGATGATTAAAACATTTGAAATTACAGTTCTTTAATTGCTGTTTTTTATGCAAAAATTAAGGAATTTTTTGGACTTTCGTGGAAAATTATAGAAAATTAAACAGAAATATATTAAAGAAGCAAAGAAATACATATACATTTTTGTATTTATTTTTTATTTTTTATACAACAACAAATATTTAGGTTTTTTTCTAGAAATTTAGATATTTCCCATGTGCTTGTGAGGAATTACGATATGTGCCACTATCTGGCAATAGTTATCGATAGCATTTGGCCACGTTTACACTAGGCTGAGTTATTGCATTATCAGAGCAAACTCCGTTTTTATACCCTTGTAGGGTTTTATAATTTTAGTCAGAAGTTTGCAACGCAGTGAAGTAGACATTTTCGATCCTGTAGAGTATATATATTTTTGATCAGCATCAATAGCCGAGCCATGTCCGTCTGTCCATCTGTTCGTCGGTTCGTTTCTACGCTAACTGGTCCTTCAGTTTTTAAGCTTTCTTCATGAAACTTTACAGATAGTCTTCTATATGCTCCCACTACTATATAAGTCGGAAAGGGACGGATCAGACGACTATATCATATAGCTGCCATAGGAAAAATCTGAACATTTTGGAAAAAAATTATAGCTCAGTCAATTGTCAACATATTTTCATATAATTTAAAACATGGCCATTTTTTATTATTCTAGAATTAAGGTTTTAATTTTATTAAAATCGGACAACTATATCTGAAAGCTGTCATAGAAATGTTCAAAAAATTGTATTAAAAAAATGTTATTTTCGCTGTTTTTCAACATATTTTTATCTGCTCATGGATATAGCCATTTTATATTCTTTCAGAATTTCGGTTTTAATTATATGCAAATCGAATGATTTTATCATATAGCTCCCATAGAAACGATCTGTAAATGTTAGCAGAAAATGACTTATTGTTGCTTCATGGATGATAATATTAAGCTTTTATCGTTGTTTAAATTATTATTATTATTTTTCAAATAAATGTTGACAACAGCCGTCTAAAACAAATGCATTAATGTAAGTTAAGGTATAAGTTAAAGACCCACTCAACGTTATTGCCTTAACTTCGATATCGATAGGTAAAGCACGTTGATGTAAAAAGAACAACTTCAACTCTGGCAACGCCAATTGTGAAAACTTCGAAACTGTACAGAACGTGTTACGTGTGCGCATAAACAAGTTGTGTGGTAAGTGAAAATATCCACTTAAAAATTTAAAGAAAAGTTTAAATTCTCGCGAATCTATCTACCACCTGCCGCCGTCCTCGGGCATCGCGTGCTTCAATCTCAGTCTTAGTGATATAGAAAGAAAAGAAAGAAACCATCTGGTTTCTCACTTAAATTGGAGAAAAGGTTTTTTTCACCTTAACCTGCCTCGTGTTCGTTTTTCCTGAATGTGTCTTAGCTTCTGATAATATCAAAGAGGACATGGGGTACGGTCTAATAAGTGTAGAGCAGTGAATAGTGGCCTTTTTCGGCGGCGTACACGGTCTCGCTTTTCTCTTCACCATGGAAAATGAGTCACTATTCGTTTTCCTTTCGTCTCCAATTAGGATGCACATGCATTTCAGCAAATTTTTCTATGGGCGGCCATTTTTGTTCATTTTCTTCTTTCGTTTTTTTTCGGTAAAGAAAGACACAGAGAGAGAGAGAGAGAGAGAGAGAGAGAGCGAAGGAGCCTTGCTGGCTGTCACAACTTTTTTTTTCATGGGCGACCAATTTTTTTTTTTCATTTTCTTTTTTTGTATTCTTTTCGGGACAGAAAGACACATAGAGAGAGAGAGGGAGAGAGAGACAAAGTTTCCTTGCTGGCCGTAAGCTTTTTTCATATGCGTCCATTTTTGTTCATTTTCTTTTTTGCCTTTTTTTCGGGAAAGATAGACAAAGAGAGACAGAGAGAAAGTGAGAGAAGGCAAAGGAGAGAGCAAGACTGTCAAAATTTTTTTGCATGGCCAATTTTTTTTTTTTTGTTATTTTCTTCTCTCGTATTCTTTTCGGGAAAGATAGACACGGAGAGAGAGAGAGAGAGAGGGAGCGAAGAAGAAAGCAAGGCGTCAAATTTCAAGTTTCCTATCTTCACTCTTTCCGCTTTTTGACGCGTGCCAATCGTTGTCATTTATCGATAGGCACAATCGACGAAAACACAGTGCAGAACTGAAAATATTCTTCTTCACAGTGCTTCCATAACACATGTCAACTCGAATAGAACTTAAATGTCGGGAAACTGAAAATCATTGTTCTGGTTAGACCTTGAGTGTTAGTGTTGAAGTTTTATCAAGTTCTTTTCTTCCTGGTGTTTTTTAAATAAATAAATTTGTTTAAATTTCACTGCGTTGCAGGTTCATTGACCAACTCGTGTTCGAAATCGGAACTGAAAACCTCATCGTCGGTCAGCTTGTCGGAATCGCAGAATACACCTTAGAAGTGTGTGAGAACCACCAAAGGTAGGTGTTCCTACGAACTTTAAGGATTTTCTTTAATTAATTACACCTCCTATAATTGTCACTCACAGTCGTTGAACCAGAAACCAAGAAGCTTTCGTTCATTTCCAATCAGAAGAACAAGAAGAAAGAGAAAACATGGCCTCAGTTGAAGAAGTTCCGACCTCGTCCAATAAGTGTGCTGATTTCGTCAATGTGAATGTCCTGGAGAATCAGCAGGTACAGCTCATCACGGAGAAGGAGGAGAAAAAAGAAGATAGTAAGAAGGAGAATAAGGAAGAGATTATGGAGAATAAGGAGAATGAGAATAAGTATAATGAGAATAAGGAGAATGAGAATAAGGAGAATATGGAAGTGAATAACGAAGAGAATAAGGAGAATATGGAAGTGACTAAGGAGAATAAGGCAGAGAATATGGAAGTGGATAACGAAGAAAATAAGAAAGAGATTAAGGAAGAGCTAAAGGTTGACAAACATATGGAGAAAATAGATGAGAAGCAGGTGAAAAATACCGAGGAGGAAGAGGAGAAAAAGGTGGAGGAAAAGAAAATGGAGGAGGAGGAGAAAATGGAGGAGAAAGAGAAAAAGGAGAAGGATGAGAAAAAGGAGAACAAGGACAAACTAAATGACGAGAATCTGAACGAAAAGAAAGATGAGCTCACTGACAAGAAGAAGAATGAAAAGCTGTTGCTAACGAAGAAGAATGTAAAGGTTCCGGAAAGGAAGAAGAATGTGATTCAAAAGAAGAATGCGATGCTGAATGAAAAAAGAAGGAAGGAGCGGGATAATCTGAAGCGAAAGGAGGAGCATAAGGAGGAGGACAAGACAAAGGAGAAGGACGCTAAAGAAGAGAACGACAAGGAGTCAGATAATGATGATGAAACTGATGAACCCGAAGCAAAAGGGGAAGAGACAAAGACCAAGGAGCAGAAGGATTGGGAGATACTGACCCAACGCCGCGCAGAGCTTCTGACCAAGCTGCGCTCCATCGAGGATGCCATTGATAAGAAGCGCCAAAAGAAGGAATAAGGACATCATCGTTCACGTCCATCAGGAGAGCTGCTCCTTTTTCCAAGCTTCGCACACCAACACACTTCGTGCGAGCCATTACCAACTGGAACTAAACTACAACTGGAACTACACTACAACTGGAAGAAACTACAACTGCAACTACACTACAACTGGAAGAAACTACAACTAGAAGAAACTACAACTGCAACTACACTACAACTGCTACTAAACTGCAACTGGAACCAAACTACATCGGCAACTAAACTACAAATTAAAATAAACTTCAACAACCTAACTTAAAACATATTCTGATCTCTACACTGTATGCTTATTAGTATTAAATAAATATATAAATTTACATACATATAAATAAATTCATAAATAATAAAAATCTCAAGAGTGAAAGCTAATTTTATATCCCTGCATTTTGCCATTAGATTTGAATTGGATTAGTATTTGATTAGATAATGTTTGATTTAATTAGTATTTTAAATAAATTAAAGCAAAGCCAGAAATGACTAGTTTTGAACTCGGAAAAAATTTTGTTGGCTAGATTTTATTAGGTTAGATTTAAAATTAAACAAAATTTAACTTAGCTTTTGAATTCTAGACAATTTTAATGATAAAATTTTAAATTAAATGCTGGTTTGACTCTTCTGTTGAGGCTGATACAGAATGTATAGGTTTATCGGTTTCGAATTGACTTGTTTATGGCGTTTAAAATAAAAAAAATATAGTAAAAATATAGTAAACTTTGATAAAACGATATTTTAGATAGTCGCAAATATCGTAATTATTGTAAATATTTAATTGATTACTTCATTTCCAATTGTTAACCTACTTTTTTGCAGAAATAATTTTCTAAATATTCTTTAAATATTGAAATTAAAAAAAAAAAAAAAATGTAATCATATCTCTTGTTTTTGTCGAGCATTTTTCTTGTGGTAAAAAATAGTCGAAATATTTAAATGATGTGAATTTCGCTGTCCTATTTTTTTTTTGTCCTGAGCCTGAGGTGGGGGAAAAACCTGCTCAGCTGCCGGGCTGCCGCTTTTCCCAGAGATTGCACAATTTTCCCCGGTCCGCGAGTGTGTGCGTGTAATGCGAGCCAATTCCGCGCAGTGTGTTGTGCGTGTGTGACTGAGTGTGTGAGAGTGTGGTGTGTGTGCGTCGTGGAAAACCTATTTAGATGACGAATCACAGAAATTTGGCCTCATCAATGTCTGCCGCTGCGTGTGTGTGGCCGTGGCCTCTACCACCTCCCCCTCCCCCCCTCAGAGTGTATTACATTTCTGGGTTTCATTTTTTATACATGCACATATATATTATGGTTTATTCTGTGTGTGTGTGTGTTTTTTTTTATATCTATTTATTTTTTTTTTGCAATCCCTTGTTGCCGTCATCGTGTCGCATTTTTGGCAATCACAGGCCCAGGCCGCAGAAGCTGTCAGGAGACATTGTCATCATCCCGGCGACCAAGTCAAGAGCCGTGCACACTCTATACACCAGCTAGGGGGAGGGGGAGTGTGTGTGTGTGGGGGGTGTGGGTGTGGGTGTGGGGTGTTCGGCGGCCTAGAGCCGGGTGGGCAGGGGGCAATCCACCCACCTGGTCACGTCCTCCATGTGCGTGAAACGACAATACATGTGTCCGTAATCGACTGAGTTCCTTGCTCTCCTCCTACACTGGAAGAATGTTTTTAATTAAATTTAAAATTCATTTAAACTTGATGATAAAATTAGATTTAATATTTAATTAGATTTTTTTAATATAAATTAAGTTACAAATATATGGTATTTTAAGATATATAAAATTAAATTAATTTGAATTCTTTTTATAAAATCAGAAGAGTACATTTAAACTAAATAGCTAAAAAATTCATAAATTAAATGAATTAAATCAAGTTCTTGAGAATTTTCCCCCAAAAATATTAATTTTTTTCCATTTAATGCGATATTTTCGATATTTGCAAATTATATTTCATATAAAAAATTTATATTTTGGATATGATATTGTGCCTTATTTAATTTATTATTAAAAAAAGAGAATAGTTTTTTGTTTTATTAAAAATGTTCCAATTTTATTTTCGAAATTTATAAGAAAAATGTATTTATTCATAGATTTTATTATGAAAAAAATAAAATAATAAATTATTATAAAAAAAATATTCTTTATTCTTTTATAATAATTTATTATTTTATTTTTTCAATTTTCGAAAATAAAATTGGAACATTTTTAATTTATATTAAATATATAATATATTATTATTAAAATATTACATATATTATATTTTAAATATTGAATAAATTATTATTTTAAATATTTCTTATCTATATTTTTTAAAATATATTTTTGATATTAATTCTCATATATTTGGATTTTCTGTTTGAAAATTTTTTGGACTTACACTTTCTTATTTGCTTATTTCTTTCTCTTTTTAAGAGAGATTTTATGTGGTTTTCTGTAGTAAATTTTTGTGTATATTTATTTTAAGCATTTCTTAAAGTCAAGTGTATTTCTGCCCCCATTTTGTCTGCTCTTCTGAGCCTAGATTGGCGCTGCTTCGGAAATAGTGTAATAAAGGCCAGCTGAAGCCCAAACGCTGAAACCTCAGATTGGGATTTGAGCTAAATTTGCGAATTCTGCAGGCCCCACCCCTCGTCTGGGATTAGCGAATTCCACAGCCATTTTTTTGTTGTTTTTTTTTGGACACCTCAAACAACTCATACACACCACCCACCCACACACACACACAGAAAGACGGCGAAAAAAAAAACAATCACGAACAGATTTATCGCATTCATATTCAGCCTGATGCGATATGTGACCAGGAGGGGTCGGGGGTGCAAAAAATGAGACCAGCCCCGCCCCTGACCATCCATCCCTCCTCCTCTTACTCCTCCCCTCCTCCGCCTCAGTGGGCGAAGACCGCAAAATGGGATTACATTACTCAAAGAAATTTATTTTGACAGAACTAATATTTTGTCCCAGAGATCAGCCCTAGTCCCTGGTCCCTGGTCCGTGGTCCGTGGTCCTGGTCTTGAGCCTGCTCTTCTGGACTCTGATTGCCTGCTTAACTGGAGAGGGGGGGGGAGGGGGTGGTAGGGGGTTCTGTTGGGGTTGCGGTCCTTGGGGTTGGTGTTGAGCCTTGCGGTTGAGGCTGAGGTTGGGGGCTGGTGCGTATGTGGGAGCCTTAAGCAATGTCTTCCCTCAAATACTTTAACCATTTTTATAATTTTTTAAATATTTTTAAATATTTTATTAAAATTCTCAACTGGTTATAGGGTGCAACAAATGCTGATTATATTTTAACAAAGCGAAAAGGATGTTTTTTATGGGTTTTGGAGCTACGCAACTTGATTAATACAAATATTTGCCGAAAACTTATGGTATTTATGTAACAAACGTATAATATTTACTGTAAAATATCAATATTATCAAAGAAAAATGTTGAAAAGTATATAATAATTTCTTTTGCTAAAAATATCAAGCTGAATATCGGATTTACTGGTTACTGAGAAATATAATGTATAAATTATAAACTGTAAATTCAAAATTCTGCAATTGATTTTTTAAAATCTGGAAATAATTAAATCAAAAACGAAAATAAATTAAATTGTTGTAACCTAAAAGAATTTTTGACCTTTTTTGTGAGTTTTTTCCTGTTCAAAAGAAGGCGTGGCCAGTACCTTGAGGAGGTTTTTTGGATACTAGGTCCTTGCTCAAATGCCCACTGCTCCTTCCCCTCCAAAAAACCCACACCCACTCCCTCCCTCTCCCCTGTACATGGGTCATGTGTACATATGCCTGTACATATGTGAACGGGGGCCGACACACACACACGCATTCGGCCATGTCCTTTGGCGTTGTCCCTTGTCCGTTTGTTGCCATAGCCGTTTCCTTTTTTACCCAGCTTTTCTCCCGCATTTCCATTGCGACTGCGTGTGTGTGAGGCAAAAGTTTTCTTTGATGCAATATGTACAAACGACCCGACCAGCTAACGGCCACCAGAAAGGACTGCTGCCGCTGCCGCTGCTGCTGTGTCCTGTGAGCAGGATCTGCCCATGCCATGGTCCTGCCTTGGCGGTCCTGCCGCTATTTGCGACTCAACTCGACCCTCACGTACGAACTTTGGCCATAACAACAACTGTGGCCATTACGAAGCCAGCGCATGTGATACGAGCGCACAGACACACGCGCGCAAATGTGTGTGGGTGTGTGCACTGGAGAAAATAAGGTGGACTGAGGAAATAATAAAAAAAATACAAATTATAAAAAATAAATAAATATAAAAACTAAAGAGATAATCAAAATAATGGAAATAATTAATATAAAACAAATAATCAAATTAAAAAAAAAGATACAAATAATAATAATAATGATATTAATAATAATAATATTAATAATAATAATAATAATAATATTAATAATAATAATAATAATGACAAAATGATAATAATAATAATAATAATAATAATAAAAAAACAAAATGATAATATTAAAATTAATAGAAATAATCAAAATAATAGAAATAATTAAAATAAAACATTATACAAATAATCAAAATTGGAGAATGATCAAAATAAGAATAATAAAAAAGAAATAAAAATAATAAAAGTAATAAAAGTAATAGAAATAATCAAAATAAGAGAAATACTGAAAATATAATACAAAAAAAAATAGTAATTATAATAATACATATAAAATATGAAAAAAATACATATATCGATACTGCATCAATAATAATTAGAAATAAGTGCTTTCAAATTAAAATTAATGTATTTTTGGCTTTGTTATGTTATTTGAAATATTTATACGTTATCCAATAAATTAACAATTTAAAGTCCACATCCGTTTTTCCGGTGGTGTATATAAATATAAAATAAAGAACTTAAATTATGAATAACTTGTAAAATATTTCATTAAATTAGACAAGACAAATTTACTTAAATTGTTATAATTTAAAAAAGATTATAAAATTCAGCCCAAAAGCAGGCTATAAAACTTTGACTTATTTTATTTCCCGCTTTTGGATGTTATTCCATTCTTATTGGAATTAAATCTTGTTGGAGTTTTCGTGAATATAACTTGGGATTTTATTATGTAAAAAAATATATACTGATAATGAAAAAAATATTTTCTTATTGGAACTATTTTTTGTGTAATATATTTTGGGATTTAAATTTTATTATTTATTATTAGTTAAGAAAAATAATAATAGATTGATAGCATAAGCACAAATTAAATTCTCGATATATTATTATTATTTTAAATTCATTTTTGTTTTGTATTAAGAACAGTCCCAATTTTTGCTGCAGTGCATCGTGTCCCTTGGTCCTTGTTGGACATTCCGTGCCGAGAGGCGCGCGTTGGCAACCGCCTGCTACCTTTGCCTGCCTCTGCCTCAGCCTCAGCCTCTGCCTCTGCCTGCCACCACCACCACATAGTCGCCATCAAAAAAGGCTTTCAATGGTAGACGACGCGAGGTCCTGCCCGCCCACTTTTCACAACCCACAGCACAGCACAGCCCAGGACTTCCACTCCCACTCCCACCTCACACTCCTTGGCAAAGTCCTGCATGTCCTGCGTGTCCTGCTGTCCGTGCTGCCCGTTGCCATGTTGGACAGCAATGGCGATATTTGCTTTCCTTTCCGCCATGAAACCGAAATGAAATGTGAGGCAAAAAGGACGAGGGACGAAGGACCAAGGAGTGGGAGGAGTGTGGGGAGGGGGTGGCTAAACGCGCCGGACTCTGAATGCGAATGTGGTGGGCAAGCAAGCTCAGTGGGGGTGGCTTTTTCGCCATTATTGTGGCAATTTTGATCAATGGCCCTATTTCGACCAAAAAAACCCGAAAAAGAACGAAGGACGAAGGACCTGCCGTTTTGCCTTTGACATTAGTTGGGTATACATATCATATAGATATGGGAAGGCCACCTAAAGGGGACCTAGGACTTCAAGAAGAGCCCCAATTAAGGCTATTTTAATGCAGAGTGGGGATGTAAATATATTCAAAGGAAAAGTCCGATAAAATATGTTGCTCAGTAATTAAAATATTGAAAATATCAAATGTTTAATATTATAAAGTTTTATTTAAATATATTTACATTTTATATATATTTCAAAAATATTGCACTGAATATTAATTTATTGATTTTATTGATATATCAAACAGTAAAACGATTTATGGCTCATATGACGAAATGTCCATAATTAGATTTTACCAAAAAATATATAGATGCAGTGTCGATATATTTATATTTATATTTAGATATACATATTCAATACTTTATACTAATATTTAAAATTTAACAATTATTTTCGTAACAATTTTTAAAGCCTCTTTAAAATATGCCAAAAAGTGTGCTACAAAATAAATAAATAAATAAATCGTAATAAATAGTATTTACATAATCATTAAAAGTAACGAATGACATTAAAGTAACTTATTATTATTTTTAATATTAATATTATAATTATTATAATTTATTTTATAATTTATTTATTGTTAGGTCTTGATGAAAATGCCTTGCAAAATTTTGTATTTATTAATTACTTTAATGTCTTGTTATTTTGTTGAAATATTTCCCTAAATTAAAAAACAATTTAAATATACATATATATAAAAATATATGATGTATAATTACTAAATAAAATAAAGTATCAAGGCCTCTTTAGTAAAACTTAACAATGAAATATATTATAATATTTATAAAAAATATATATTTATAGACTTAAATTACTATTTTTTATGACTCTCCGCACGCTGTTAATAAGATAAACTATTATTCTTCTTAATCCAATTTAATTATTATTATAAAAATAATTCTTAAACATAGTACAAAATAATTTTAGGATGCTGTTGTTTGATTTTTTTGCCTTTATTTTTTATTAGCCGCGACTAACTTGGTCTTTTGGTCTTTTCCTTTTTTTATTTATTTATTTTCGCCGCGTCTGCAAAAGTTCTAATGGCTGTTGTTGCTGTTGTTATTATTTGTGCTTTTTTTTGGTGCCTTATGACCACCCCCCACACACCACCCACCACACACACACACACACACACCCAGTGTGGCACATATGTGCGACCACAGGCCATGACAACATTTTTTTTTTTTTGCTTTTTTTTCGGGGCTAATCGAAGTTAACCCTTGGCCGCCTGGAGCCCGTTTCTTAACGCCCTCCCCCCCCCCCCCCCAAAAAGACCAACGCACGTCCGTTGGCTTTGGCAATTTTTTATGCATGGCTCCCAGTTTGCCATTCAATTCGTTTCGATTCCTTTTCGATTCCGCCACTGCCCATTAAATTTACGACACAAAACGCAGTCGGGCAAGCAAACACAAACAGACACACACACACACGCATGCATATGTGGTACAGAGAGAGAAAAATTGGGTCTAAACAAGGTAATTGATTTTTATTAAATTAAATGAAACTATTAAAAACCTTGTTGTTGTTAAACATATATAATTATATTGATAAATAATAATAATATTTAATTCATATTGTTATAAAAGGATATGTAGGATTTTTAGAAATTAAAAAAATATATATATTTAGGTATATATTTATGGCTTTGTTATGCTTAAATATATATATAGCTTAACCTTATATATGGTTTCGATTCCGCTCTCAAAAATAAACAGAAAACAACTGTTAAAGAATAATGTATAAATGTATTGCATATGCGTAAAAAATTATAATAAATATAATTAAGCAAGAAATGTTGATAAATATAAAGTTGAATAGGGTTTTTTATGTTCTATATATAATTTATATTAAATTTATAAATATTTAAGACTTTGTAGGGTTAGTTACGAGTTTGCAAAGCAGTGAAGAAGTCAATTTTTTGGTTAATATCAAAAGCCAAGTCGATCTACCATGACCAGAAAATAGTAGAATAATAGAGATATACCTAGACAATTTTTTTTTAAATTTTATAATTAAATTTTTCAAATATTTGTAGTAAAAGTAAAGTTTTTGTATGCTGTGTTACCTTTTTTATATGATGGTTTCATATCAAGGAAACTAAATTCATTCTTAGACTTTAGGTTATGATCCATTATCCTTTACCTCTCAATTTCTCTTCCCTTCCTTTCTTATTTTTTTTCTTTTACCACATGTCTAGTAATTTTCTCTCAGTGCACCGACAGACAAACAAATCGAGGCATAGACAAACAAACAAACCGAAGGGCAAACATTTTTATAAAGTCGCCGAAGACGACGACTGAGACGACGACGACGCCAATGAGCGGGAAACGCAAAAAGAAAATAAATAAAAATAAGGGAAAATAAGTGGAGAAGGGAAATAAAAGAGTTGCTTATGATTTGGGGGCGGGGCTTATCCCCTCCCCCCGCCCCCAAAAAAAATGAAAGCAACTGTGACTGGGCCACATGTTTGTGGACCTTTATGCAAACTTTTCGCATTTTTTGCGCATTTGCTTTGCGGGGGTTAAAGGTGCCCAGTGCCCAGGTCCAGCTTGGGATAGTCACCATGTGTGTGCTTCAGTGTGTGTGTGTGTGTCGGTGTGTGTCGGGGGCTAAGGTCCCCTCCCCCCCTTTAGCATGTTTGTCTATTTGGTGGCTTTTACTCAAATTTGATTTAGATTCGATTGGGTTGCAGCAGAAAAGTAAAAAAAACCCAATTTGGAATCAAAAATATTTGGTTTTCTCTCTATGTTTTCTTTATATTTTATGTGTTTTTTTAAGGATAATTTATAGCTAGTGTAATTATATTTTAAATTAAACTATTTGTATTAAACTAACTAGGTATATAGCTTAAACATATCTACTTGTATTTAATTTACTATGAATATGGTTTTAAAATGTGTTAAAGATGTTAAAAATAAATTTTATAAATTGGGTTTATGAAATACAAACGGCTTTTCCTTTGTTTTAGCTTCTTAATTTATTTTATTACAAGTATTTATAATTTGAAGCTCATCTTTAATAAAAGTTTATTGAGTTTTTGTATTCAAAAAAGGCTCCTAAAATAACCGGGGGAAGATTTTTTAACATCTTCATCTAATTAATATTAGGAAAAATATTATATATTAACATAAAATTATTATATCGATCATAAATTATTATTTTATATGATATTAAATCGATATTTTAACTTTGCGATCCACCAAATGTGTTTTACAATCGGACAAAAGTAATTATATTATATTTAATTTGTATATTTCATCGATAAAATTGTTATTTTAAATTTAATTCATTTTTTAGATATTTTAAAATTGTATGCTTTAAACTTAAATATATTTCCAATATTATGCTAATATTTTCTATATATAAAATATAGTTTTTTCGATGTAAGATATGGGAATTTTCATTCCTAATCTATACTATAGGTTCACCATAAGATTTCAGGGAAACTATATTAATAATAAATTATATTAACTGCTTAAAAATAAATTTGAAGTCCTAGGTAATAATTTTGTATAATAATTGTACCCTCTTAAATTAGAAACAAGTTTTTTAAATATTTGCTAATAATTATCCTAAGATTTGTTTTCCTAGATTTCACACTCCTTTATCAGGGATTTTTATTTTGTCTGTTCCATATATTATTTTTAAGTAAATTTTTTTAATATATAATAACCATTTTTGTATATATTTATATTCCCAACCCACAAAAATAAATGTAATGAACCTGGCCCAGTACCCCTTTAGATATCCCTGTGCCGATCCAAGCAGCCAGCATATATCCACGCATGTCCTGCATTTACATGCGCTCGTCCTTTCTATCAATAAGAACCAGATGTTGCTCGCCAGAGCCAGCATAATATATATAAAATTACCAACACAAAAAGGAAGACAACGAAAAAGGACAAAGAAGACCAAAAAAAATGATAACAAAACAAATAATAAATAAAAATTGCCCAACAAGGTGCAAATGAAATGAATTCAAATTTCTGACTGCGGTCGCCACAATAGGTGCACCCATATGGGATAGCGACAATACGCAGATGTCCTTAAAAGCGAGTCCTTTTCGGTGTTCCTGTTTGTGTTTGTCATACTTCTGTGGGGTATATGGGTTAAGGGAGGCGTAGAAAGATGCTGGGGATTTATTTTAAATTTATATAATATATATATTCATATACATTAAATTAGAACAAATTTTAAAGGGGAACAATTAATGTTACTTCTTGCACAAAAATACAGAATTAAATTGTTTTTAATAAAGGTTTCAGAAGTTTACTTTTGTTTAATAATAAAAACCTTTACAATTATTATTTATCTGCTGTTATATAAATTAATAATCTAACAAATATAAAGATACCATATTGTTTTGGCTTGACAAAATGTATAGCAAAATTTTTGCTTTAAATTTATTCGCAAAATTTTACAGTGGATTTGTAAGAAATTAAAATTTTTTTTTTTTATTTTTGTGAATTTTGTGCTTATAATATTTATACCACATTTATAGAACAATATTCACAGCTAAATTTACTAATTTGTTTTTAGGGTTGGCGGAAAATATTAATATATCAACACTTTGTAAATATTTAAAGCCAAAAAGGATATATAAATTTATTAGTACTTGTTACTTTATATATATTATATATATAATATACATTATTACATACATATAATATAATATACATTATTTTTATTAATATACATTATATTATATATTAAGTTTAGCATTAAAACTTGATAAACAAAAATATAAAATTAGTTTTGCGTTAAATTTGTTAAAATCATAAATCGATAATTTAAGTGATAATTTTGTTATTTTAAAATAATATAATGTGAAACCCAACAAATAAAATTCCTTCGCTTCAATAGATATTATAACTTTAAACTAGTAAGTTTTCCTTTTTTTTTTAAAGCGTTATATAAAATTTTACTGAATTTTTATCAAAATAACATCATAATTTCTTCCCCATAAAAACCATTTATTAAATTAAATCAAATTATTTGCGACATTATTTAGTTTGAAATTCCATTTATTAAATTAAATCAAACTTTTAGCGAAATTATTTAGTTTGAAACTCCTTTTACAGGGTATCTTCTCCTCTCCAATATTTTCCTGTTTTTATTATTGCCAAAAATAAACTTAATGACGTGGCTTTCTTGTTTTTTTTGTTGTTGTTTTTTTTTTTGAATAAAATGAAAAATTTGTAAACGTTTGCGATCTCATATGACGAAACGGGACATGCCAACTACAAAGGACGACGAGCAAGGACATGAGGGCCATTTCCCAACTACACCACGTGCGTGTAAGCGCGAGCGTGTGTGTGTGTGTATGTGCCGCCAGATTGCCGCAAGGTAAAAAAAAAGAGGAGAAAAAAAGAAGTGCACACAAAATCAACGCAACGCGCTTGGTATTTCAGTATCTCCCATGTCCTGTGTGTGTGCGTGTCCCGTGTCCTGCGTATTTTATTCCACTTTTTTTTATTCTTCCCTTCCCCCTTTTTGCATATCATAGGGGAGATGGGTGGGCAGGGGTAGGTAGGTGGTCCGCCAGGGGGTTGGAATCATCATTTGAATAATTCGACATTTGCGGCGTCCCCTCACAGCCTGTTCCACCTTTGATTTCCACCTTTCCGCGCGCATCGAATGACGAAAATTTCGTAATAAATAAATAATCCTTTTCATGTGTATGTGTGTGTAAGAATAAATACGAGTGTGTGTGTCTGCGGAAAAACTATGCCAGCGGGGAAAATTTGCTCGCAATTTGAAATTATGGATGAAAAGAAATGAGGCCATGCAAATGCATGTAGATACAATATGTGGGCATTAGGGGTTGCCCCGCGGTCGAGGTAAAAAGGTAAAGAAGTATTTTGTCCAGGATCCTGTATTGGATCCTAATGGGACAACAGCTCAATTTTACAATACTGGAAAGCAATACTGGAATTGGAAATGGTAAGTAAGCAGGATGAAAATAAATCGAAAGAGGTTGAGAAACAAGAGCAGGATCAGGAGCAGGACTAGGACGAGCAGCAGCAGCAGGTTGCAATAGACATGTCATTTTTTTAAAAATAAAAAAAAAAAAACAGGTGGAAAGTAAAAGTCTTGTAAAAGGAAAAAACATAAATAAAGAAATATAATTAATAAGAAATATATTTGGAGAAAAATAACATAGTTTCTTACCTTTCTTAGCCAGCTTAGCACTGGCCCAAAGTCAGAACCAGTTGGGAATCATAAGGCAAGGCATGCGGTAGGCAAGAGACGCCACAAGGTATGCTAAGGTTTTGTGTTAATTTTATTTTTTTTTGATATATTTTAAGTTATATATTCTTATTTATACTATTATTATAAATTTTATTATTATTGGTATTTGAAAAATTATTTCATAAGTTTTTGCTAGCTTTTTTTTCCAGTGCCTTCATATTAGCATCGTTAAATTTGATTTTCCAACCCTTCCCTCCAACCAAAAAAACAATGCACATGAAAATTCATCGAAATTTGCCTGTTGTGCCATTTTTTAATTTTTTTCCTTTTACGCCTTCTGTCATTTTCGCAACCCCCTAAAGTCCTGCTTAACCCTTTTTCTATAATTTGGATTTTTTTTAACCCTGTCTCTGCAATGCAACTGCAATCTGCCTGGAAAATCCAGCAAATCCCATAAATCCCTGCAGTACAGTCATGCCACTAAGCACATATATATATAAATAAATATATATAGCATATAAATTTATATATAACCAATCCGATATATATAGAAAACTAATCCGATTTGATTCAACTCATTAGGCACTTGACTAATTGCCGCTGATCCCCACAGAAGGTATAAAAGCGGATAACTCGTAGGTAGTTACCGTATTCCTTTATATTTTCCTGATTTTTTTCACCCAAAAAATATATAGAGGGAGACAGAGGAGAGATCACAATGGGATCTGGCGCCTTAACCCATGGCCTTAATCGTTGCCTTCACACCTTAACAATACCGCAACAATGTAGGGAATAAAACCAGGCCCAGCAGCATCCTCAAAATTCACACGCACTTTGAACCCTAAACAAAAAACAGGACACACAGGATCCGGGGGCAGCATCCCTTAACCTCTCTCTCTCTCTCTCGTGTGTGTGTGTTTTTTTTTTTGGGTAAAAAACCAAGTTTTTGACATTAAACTGCAAACATGATGTTATATAATACGCATAATTGCTCGACACAGCATCCATTCCATTGACGCTCATTGGGAAGTCAAGGACCCTTGAAATGATCCCTTCGCTTTCATTATTTTTCCACCAATTTTTGTGTGTCCTTTTTTTTTTTGTTTTCTTCTCGTTTTTTGTCCTCGTTTTTTGGGTGTTTTGTTGCTCATAAATTGCCGCTAAATGGCCGAGAAGGGAGAAGAGCGGAAGAGTGAGAGCGCCTGTCATTGGTTTGTTTAGGGTTTGATGTGTCAATATTTGACAGATCAAATTGATATTTATACGTTTATGGTATAATAAGGATACACTCTCCCCATGTATTTTTTTCCCTCATTTTTTGTTGTGTTTTTCGTTGCCTGTTTTGGCAGCAGCTACTTAAACCTGACTAATTGCCTGATTAATGATTTTATCCAACGAATAGAACCGAGGGGCTGGACAATGGACAAAGGACCAGCGAGGAGGCAGGGAGTAGCAGCGGGTCCAAGGGGTCAGTTTATGGCTTTTTTTAATTAACTTATCGATGGGTATTGGATTGGGTTTCATTTATAAAGATTCTTGAATAAGTTGATGTGGGTTATGGGATGTAATTCTTATTTTAATTTATTTTGGTTGTATTTAAATTCATAAGTTAATTGGTTTTATTTACTTTTGCCTAATGGTTTTCTAGTTAAGATCTAGTAATGGGAAAATATTAATAAAAACATTTTTATTATATTATTATTCCTATATTTCAGTGTTTAAAAAAAAAGTTGTATAAAGAAAATAAAGCCAAAAAAATGTATTCTCTTTATTATTAATTTTTTTGTATTATATATTATTAATGAAAGTTTGCATATATATCGATGATAAAAGCAAAATAATATATGGACAAATAACATATTAATATTGAAACTGTTTTAATTTGATTTTTTAATATCTAAAAATTCCCTGCTTTTTGTTGAAATATGGAGCTAAATTTAAGCATAATTTAATAATTATTAAAAGTAATCAAAACATTTACAACTTTAAAGCAAAATCCCTTTAAATAATAAACCATTTTTAGAGTTTATTTAATTTACTATTTCCATAAGCAGAATTCTTACGTAACTAATAAAAAAACCTATTTTGTTTTTCGCAAAGATATCCTGCAGCCGCCGAGGACAACTCCTTGAGGCCTCAAAACCCAAGCCGATTGTGGATCAATCATCTCGTTAGGGAATTTTTTAAGGACCGCCGAACCATTGTCTGCTCGAGTACTCGAGGCCGTTATCCTGCGCTCTCCGTTTGGGACCTGCGAAAAATTAAGGATCACAGCTGGGAATCCCGTAAGACCGACCGACCCCTTGCCGAGGGATGACGCCTCTTCGTGTCGCGGTCGACAGCCTCCGTTATCCCGCGAAGATGGAAAAAAAGGAGCAACTGTTACCCATTTCCCCCCCTCTCGGGCCAACCTTTTAATCATTATAAATTATAGATGTGGCCTCGAAGGGGTTAACAACTTTCTCACGATCTCAAAGGATCTGCGCTGTCTTCTCAGCCATAATTCTTTGTTATCGAATGTAACGGGTTTCCAGGCCCAGGACCTACTTTTAACCCCTCCAAAAAAAAAGAAAAAACGAAATTCGAAAAGGAAAATAAAAAGAAAATTGAAAATCGGCGCACCCATTGACTGACGTTCGACAAATGGGCAAAAGTGTTTGTCAGTTGGATTTATGATCGAGTTCGAGTCCTTTGAAAGAAAAAAAAAAGCGAAAGGAGAAGGCCGAGAGCAAGGATTCTTAAGATTTATTTGACAGTTTTCAATATTTTTCTCAAAGAACAATTAATTACAATTTCGAAAAGGGGATGTAGATCGGGAGGAAAGTTTTGATGTCATGTCTCTAGATTAATATAGGTTCCAATTTTATATTAAAGTTATCGGTAACTTTGGTATATCGATACAGTATCGATATATACAGATATTTACCGCAAAACCTCTTTACAAAATTAATTATTTTTAGCTTTAATATTATCTTTATGATCTCTTATGACATTGTAATTATTATAATCATTATAAAATAATATGTGCATTCATTCCCTTTTTCCCTAATGCAGTGCTCTCCCATCTTTGGGTTTGGGCTCCTTCTAGTCCTTGTTTGTCCTTGCAGAACTTAGCCGGCAAATGTAACAAACGCAACGCGGAAAAAGAAAGCAAATAAGAGAAAAAGCATAGAGAAAAGTCCCAAATGAAGCAGGACCATGTAAACGGGATAACATTTCAGCAGGAGCAGGAGCAGGAGCAGGAGCAGTGGCGGAGCAGGACTCGGCAATGAAGTTGCTACGGAAATTCGTTATTGTGTTACCACAGGCGATGTGTCTGTGTCCCAACATTGCCACGCCCCCAAACCTAACCATCTAGCCCACCGGCCCGTCGCCCATCGCCCATCGCCCACATCGACAACCAACAGTTCTAATAACAACACTGAACAGTGGTACGAAATAAATGTTTAAATTTAAGAAAATGTCATGAAATTTCAAGCTAAAATTAATAGTTTTTACCTTGCTCTCTTTGGTCTCTCTCTCGTTCGCTACTGAGAGGAAATTATAAGCTTTAGTTGGAAGAGAGCGTGGAAGAGAGCAGTCTCAAGTTGCAAAAATACTTCTATTTGCTCTTCTTTAAATTAAATACAAACAAATGAAGTCAAATATATTTTCCTGAATTCAAATATATAATAAAAACCACCGTAAAGGGAGCACCTTTTTGCCTTTGGTCCTTGGTCCTCTTTCCTTTTTGGCCGGAAAGAAGAAAGCGAGGCGGAGAGCGAGCGACCTTTGCATGCACGACAATATTTTAATATGCAAAATTTTCAAATACAACGCACACACGCAGGCAGGACATGGCCATAAGCTCACACACACACCCACACACAAACACATACACCTTCGACTGATGCCTTTTGGTCAGGACGACAGGACGACTGGAGTCCGTTGGCAGGGATGGAAGGATGCGAACGGTCGCCGGAGTATCCAATTCAAGAATTTTACCAGTCAGCAGAGCGGAATCGGCAAGGACGACAGCTCGTCCTGTTTCTTCCTTTACCTTTTTTTTATAACTCTCTATATATATATATGTATATTTATATTTTTTGTATATACATATATTATTTTCTCCTTTTTTCATTTCCTTTTCCGCTGGGCGGCGTCCACCGGAGCGCATCATCATGTGAGCGGCCGGAAAAAGGACCCCATGGTACACACAGGGAAAATCATGCCTGATTTGAGTGTTAATTTAATGAAAAATGGGAAAAAGTATATACAATTATTTAAGAATAAATTTTAATATAAAATATTATTGATTTTTAATATTAGAAATGAAAGGATATCATGTATATCGAAGAGAAAAGCCAATAATATATCGACAAATATCATATCGAGCTCAAAATCAAAATTTAAAATATTAAGATAAAATCAATTTTTTTAATATAAAAAAATTTTGTATTTTATGCTAAAATATCAATATGAACAAAAAATATCATAAAATGTAAAAAATTTAATTATTTGTCTCTTTTTCCGATTCTACAATTAACGATTTATCGATTACATAAAATATGGCAACGATTATTAATTATTTGCCAAATTGACTTGTGCATCAAATATCGATACATTTATAATTTCTTTAGTAAAAAAAATTCATAAAACATGAGCAATTTTTGTCAACGTCTTAATTTTAAATATAATAATTTTCAAGGTATAGATGTACCTTTTTTAATATAAATTTTAAGTAAAATTTTAAATATTATTTATTTAAAAAATTGCTTCCCATTTCTTGAATTTCTTACAGTGCAGCTCCCCCAAAGGACAAACGAAGGAGTCATCTTTGGTGGCATATTGCAGAGAAACGGTAGAAACTGTCTCCGGGAAACCCCCCGCTGGCTCTTGACCAGCTATCCCTTGTGTGTGTGCCTGTGTGTGTGTGTGTGTTTGCGAGTGTAGTTGTCAGCCAGTCAATCAGAGGTCCTGCAGATCCTGATTTACGCAGGTGAGCCAGGCATTGTTCGCATTCGTATTTGCAGTTTGATGCGGGATATGTGGGATGTGGACGGTGCGCACACATGTATCACGTCTGTATGTCCTTTGCCAGGACATGCCACTATATAACCACCTCTATTTACATAGGCATCGGGCCGTGGTGGATGGAAATACGATTTTTTATAATGTGTTTTGCCTGGACAAACATTTTGCGTGGAGTCAGAGTGGCTTAAGTTGGTCAATGGAGTGAAGCCGGAGGAGTGGCGTTGAGCAACTGACAGGACATCAAGGAAAGATACAGGAAATTTAGCCAGCTTTAAGGATTTTTTATAAAAATCAAATGTAGTTGATTAACATTATGTATTATTTATTTATTAAAATTAATAAATAATTCGAATTTTTTGTGGCAGTGCCTTGAACCCTTTTCGCGCTCCACTGATGTCCTTTAATTGGGGCATTGTTTTAAGACAGAGACAGAGAGGTGGTATTATTCATATAATATATTCAGCTGCCTGGACTTTGGATTTCAGCTCCTTCAAATCTGGCACTTGTCGCCTTGCAGGATGCCAAGCAGCATGTCGCAGGACTTGCGGTGCCGTTCCGCTTCCTTTGAGTGATATGATGCGTGGCCCGCATGTGTGTCGCTATATATAAACGATTCTAAACATATATACTATGTATGTAATATATATATCTTATAAGAAAAAAAATATAATAATATATGTAGCGTTGTCAGGTTGTTTTTTGGAGCGTGTTCGTCTCGTGTGTGTGTGTGTTGTTGTTGTTGTTGCGAGACAAAAGGAGCCGAACAGGACATCCTTGCGGACCGTCGGCGGGGAAATATTTAACAGGAAGAAACCAATAAAACCTAATGATATGAAAAAATGCAATTTTCTCAAAACTCGAACGAACTCGCCCCCCCTAGGGGAGGGGGAGTGCGTTGTCCTGTGTCCTTTGAGCGCCTTCTGGGTAAGGTTTACACCAGCCAGGATATGCGAACGACAAAAAATATTTACAAGAAAATTTGGAAAACTACGAAAATTGAAATTAGAGACTATAATAAAATTTAAGAATATTTAATAAATACAAAAAATATATGTTTTATTTTATTTTACAATAAGCTTTAACATAAACTTAATAGTATTTGTAGTAATAAAACTTTCTTTTTGCTTAAGAAAACTTTCAAATTTTTTTGACAATTTTATTTTGTTTTGAATTTTTTTTTTTATATATATTAAATAATTAAATAATTATTTATTCCTCAGTTTTTTATTTCTTAGCTTAGGAAACAATATTTAAATATTTATAAACTTAATACTATGATTATTATTATTATTATATCATTTGTAATTTAACTTTAGAAAACTTCATTTTGTTCTTAAATATTTTTAAAGGTTTTATTTTATTTAATAACTATTTAAGAAATATTTTTAAGCTTATATTTTAAAATCTTTTGCTAAAATAAATATTGTAAATTATTTATTGGGTGTAATTATTATTTATTTTTATTATATTTGTGATTATATATATTATTATATTATATTTTTTATTTATAAATTATTATTATATTTTTAAAAATTTTTTATTTGCTACTTTATAATATTCCAGTTGTTATATTTATTCTTAATTGTTTATTTATTTAATTATTATTTTTTTATTTAGCCAAGTTTGCGATGTAAACAGGGCTTAACTTTGATTTTCCGCTTCAAAAATCACAAACATCCAGAGCGGCAGCAGAAGGTGGTCCTCCGCCAACTCCTTCCTCCTTTCACCTCCTTGGCTGCTCCTCCTTTGATTGTCCTGCCGCTCCCACCCCACCCCCTGTTGTCATATGTGAAGTTCTCGTCGCGTTTGTGGATTTTACATTACAGACCCGCGCAACAACAAAAACAAAAATAGGAAAAACAAGAATACAAAACGGACTAAAGGAGTGCGGGTCCCGACCAAGGAATACCGAAGCCAGATCCCTTTTGACTCTATTTTATTTTTAAATTCTGGAGAAGGCATTGTTAAAAATAGGAAATTTTATTTTATTATTTGAATTGATTAAATTATTATTCTTTAAATTTGTATTATTTATGATTTAAATGAATAAGAAAATAAACTAATTAGAAAGTAGAGTGGCTTTGTTAAGCAGATTGTCTCGTAATCATCAGAAAAAATATAGATATTTCTTTAAGGTATTTAAGCTGATGTAAAAATCGATATCTTATTATTGAAATATCGATCTTCTGCTTGATATATTTTGGAGTAATATATTTCTTTATTTTATTTATTTTTATTATTTTTAATAAATACATTAAAATGATTTTTCACACATTTCTTCATAATCCGTTAGTTTTGAAACGAAATGTTTTAGTTTTTCGATATGTAATATTACAATATTTTCGATATGTTGTAAAGAGCGATAATTAACATCGCAGTAACGGAAAAATTAAAAAAAAAAAATTTTTCTGATAATTTATTAATTTTACAAATATATAAAATACATTTCTTTATATTTAAACTTTGATATATTAAGACTTACTATATTTCTTGTAAAGCCCGATATATTTATCGATAAATTGTATTGAAATACAAACGATATACCCTTTTCCTGGGGCTTGGTACAAGGCAACCAAGAATTGAAACGCGAACTTGGCTTCAAAAGGAAAATTCTCACACAGTGTTGGAGAGCTGGAGAATGTGACGGAGGTGGGGGGGTGCAGAGGGGGGGGCGAACAAAAATATAGGAGAAAAAAAAATATAGCAGAGGAAAACTCAATGATAGACAACGGGAAAACACAAACATGGCACCCAACACTTGTCCACTGGCCTGGCAAATGGATTGGGAAGAGGTTCGGTTCGCGGCAAGGAGGATGAGCTGCGGCCAAGATGACAGGACCTGACCCTGCGCCTTCCCCCTGCCAAGGATCTTCCCCCCCTTTCACCCCTTAATACATAAACGAAGGCGGCCAGACATGTAAGCAATTTTCCAAAGTACTTAGTCAGCAAGTTTTACCCCTCTGTTTTTGTTGTTATTTTAGTAGTGCCACCACCGCCGCCCTTCGACCTCAGCAGGGTGACCACACACACACACTCAGACACACACACACACACATGCAAAAAAGGAAGGACGACAAGAAAATATGAAAGAAGGAAAGCGCCCACGCATGGCTCGCTGGAGATACCACCGGGTTATGTTATGTCCTGTCACTGGCTACAAGTCGAGCGATAAGCCAGCCCCCACCAAAAAATAAAAAAAAAACCGCCCAAAAAACGCCCATCTGCCACCACGCCCCCACCCAAAACCCCTGAAAAACATTCTTCGCCAGCGGTTCGCATTTATTTATTTCCATTTTTTTAACACATATTAAGCCGCAAAAATATTGCCTGTCCTTTCCACTGCTCCTTTTTCTTTCTTCTTCCTTTTTTTTTACTTTTTTGCTACTCTTTCCTGGGTGGCGGTCCAGAATTTGCAAAAACGCAAAAAAGTAGCAAGCAATGAAATGTTGCACTTGAAGAAAATGAAATGTATTTAAAAAAATGAGGAAAAAAATTGGGAAGTTATTTCAATTCCAATAAATAAAAGTGCATAATGTATAATAATAAAATAAAAAAGGAGAAAAAAATAAATTTTGAGCTTATTTGCAGATATTTTTCGAAATTTACATTAAATACAACATTTTTCTATTTATAAAAATTAGTTATGAATTTAATATAAATATTATTTTTGTTTTTTTTTTTTTTGTTATGAATTTAATATAAATAATTTTCCCTATATTCTACATGAAAAATATATTTTTAAGCGCTATAAATCATATAGAATTTTTCCTCTCTATGTACCTGTTTATCTCTAGCTTTGCCTGCAAAGTACAAGCAACACAGACAAGGACAACTTGTAAACTCCACAGAATAGTTGATATTTTTATTAAGTGTAATTTTATATTAAATTTTCTTATGAAAAGTTCTTTTTTGTAGTACTCTTAAAGAGGTTCCTTATTTTTTTTTTTAAATATTTCAATATTGTATAATATATTCATAATTTTTTTCAAGTGCATCCAGCAATGGTAATATCCTAGCTGGTCGTCTAATTCAGTCGATAGCCATTCATTGGAAACGCTTGATAGATGCTCCGGCCTTGTCTGCTGCTCGTCGATAAGCAAGCGGCAAAGACTATGCGACTCTTAACCCCACACAGCCCCTGTTTAGCTGTCCGTGTGTTCCTTAACCCCTCGCCGAAGCACCAAGGCACCAAAGCACCAAAAGCACCCCATGCTCCTCTGTGCTGATTTTTTACAATTGCCAGCGAGCGATTTTCAATTTTTCACTTTGCATATTTCAAGGATTAGGTTTGGACTTGGAAACTAGCATAAATTGAATTTTTTTGGGCTGGCCAAGGGTTAAGCCCAGGGGTGGGTCTATAAAGCCACCAGGTTTTTGGGGTTCTAGTAGCCCCAGAAAAAATAAATATAAAATAAAATAAAATAACAGACATAGTCCATAGTCCAGCCTTAATTCCTTTAATTTCTTCGACATTTTTGCATGAACTTTGAGTGGTTTATTGTTTATTGTTTATTGCTGCTCGCTCTTGCCGATTATTTTGTTGTATTTTTTATTGTATTTTTTTTCTTGCATTTTTTTGTTGTATTTGTTTGCCATGTGACATGTGACAGGTCGTCGTGCTCCGCATTGTTGAGTGGCGGAAACAATGGCTCGTTCTTTCAATTAGGAGGCGAGTTGAATAAGTCAGAGAGTTTCTGACCGGGTGACATGCTCACCTTGATTTGCCTGACATTTCCACATCCACATCCGAGTCCTTGCATTGACATTTCTCTCCCCCTTTCGGGCTCACTTCCTTTTCCTCTGGCTGGCACTTCAGGAAGCGATCTTGAAACGGGACAAAAATAGAGACCAGCAAAGCCAAGTCCAACCCCGTCGTGCGGCGGCCAGATGTCAAAAGGAGGTCCTTGGGAATGAGAAATGAAAAATGATAATTTCGTGGGTACCTGGGCCTATCTGCGGGATTAACGCGACTTACCCCGGGGCGAAGGGGTTACGCGGATCTCTCTCTTCGATGTCCCAATAACAGATTCAATTCCCATTTCCCCCCGGCCCGGCCCCTTCCTCAGGTAGAAAAGCAACCCCTTTTTTTTTGCGGGCTTACAAATTGCGTCACGATCGTCCTGAATTTAACCCCTTCCCAATCCAGGACAGCAGCGAGGTATCCTTTTTGTTTAGTTTTCGGTAGGCAAATCGGCGAGTCATCCCGCCGCCAGATTCCAGTCGAGTTCACATGACGATCGACAGCCGCCAAGATCAGATCGGTTGTGTGCGTTATCGGCCCGGCCCCGACCGACACTCTCTCATCGGGAAAAATTATCGGTTATCGCTGCGCTGCGATCTCGGCTGCGATCTTTGCGCTTTTCGCCAGTCCCCGGGTTTCCGATCGGACGAGCCGATCAAGTCAAGTGACGGGTCGCGATGAAGTGCCATCAATTAGCCAATTCGGCATTATCCTGTGAAGGATCCTTGCAGCAGCAGCAGCAGCAGCAGATGCCGAGCAGATAAGGCTAAGGACTCGAAAGCCTCAGGGGTGCTCAGTTGGTTGAGTGCCCAGCCGAGTAGGTGTCGCGGAAAATTAGGGTCCTTGATTAGGCATCACTCGATAATTTACTGCTACAAAGAAGACCAGAAAAGATCGATAATTCGATAGTATGTCGATAGTTGAATATGATTATCGAACTATTAAAATCAGAAACATAAATTACCGATTATTCTTAGTTTATTTTTGAATACGTATAATTTCAATATATCAAAATTTATGATATATCGATATATATGATCGATAATTTCCTTTCGATATAACAACGTTGTAATGATTTCGAGTACAATAGGTATTTAAATTGGAAAACATTCATGGTTGTTGGAACTCGGCTTGAGCCTACAAAGCCTACTTCGAATCGCCCTCCATTGGTGGCTTGTCCTCGGCGATCATCGATAGCAATTCCAGTTTCATATCACCCAGCAATTGTCCGCCCAGCCAAAGAAAGAGATACTCATAGTTCTTCTCATTTTCGGAGTCGATGTTATAGAAGTACTGAAGGGGGAAAGATGGAGTAAAGAAATATAATAAATATTAAATAATATATATAATATAATATAATAATCGGAATAGATCAAGTCTCCCCACCAACTCACCTGCAATTTGGTTTTCTTGGTAATGTTCTTAATACCGCCCTTGGCCCCACATAGAACGGTGGGCATGTCCTTGTACTTCTTCAGCAAGGCATCGTGGTCACTCTCGATATCGTCGAACATAACGACAGCGCACTGGGGCTGGAAGCGGCCGGCGCCCTTGCCCACCTTCTCGAGATTATCCTTAATGGTGGCATCCAGGACATTAAAGTGCAGGCAGCCACGGGTGGTATAGAAGGCCAGAGGGCGCACCTCCAGGCCTTGGGGGTTCATCTCCCGCTTGACGAAGCCGCCTCTAATGAGCTGCCCCTCGAAGGCTTCCTTTGTCTTGCCGGCGTCCCCGACGAGGATGCATGTGAATTTGCGAATTGAGTTTTGCTCTTGATTAGCCATCTTTCGGTTTCGGTTGTTTCTAGTTTTTCAAATATACTTTTTTTTTTGGTTTTTTTTCAGAGCAAAAAATGAAAATTTAATTTCGTTTTACTTTTTTTTTTTGGAGGCCTTGTTAGCTCGAAGTCTGATTTTACAGTGAGGAAAATGTTGAGGGGGAGCTCTGGTTGTTGACTGAAATTTGACACTAGGAACCAAGATTACTACTTTAATTTGATAAATAAACAAGTTGAAGTGTTGGTTGAGAATTTTATTATTAATAATAAAATTATTTGGGTTAAATTGTTTTTTTTTTAGGTTTTTTGTTAATTCTTAGCTTTGGTTTAAAGTTGTAATTTTTGCTCACAAATAAAACTTCGACCAGGTCTGGCAGAAAATATTGATAATTCAATAAATAAAATACTCTGCTCTGGAAGTATGTGTTATAAATCTATATTTTCTTTAATATATCTAAGCAATATTATTTGCACAAGAAACAAATAAACTACAGAACAATATTTGAATATTTCTAAAGGAAGGATATTTATATTTTAAAGCAATATATTTTTATATTTAAAATTTATAAAAATTTCAAAGTTAAACATTTGTTTTATATAGTTTTTTTTTTTAATATGATTAATATAGGTTTCTTTCTTCATTTTAATATATTTTCCCAGATCGAACTTGTTCATATTTTCTGGCTGTGTTTTTGAAACGTTTCCTTCATAAATTCATAATTTTATTTTGTTTTAAGTGGTTAGAGTTGCTTAAAAATATATTTAAAGAAAGGTTAAGTTGTTTTTTTATCTTATTCTATGGATTTTACTATATCCTATACTCCTCTTCGAGCTTTTTCAATGCTGTGTTTGTCTTTATTTTCCTAATTTTGTTGGGACTTTTAAGTAGTGAAAGAATTAAGCTATGTTTTAAATATATTTATATACCATATATATATATATATATATATATATATTTATATATATATATATTTATATATAAATATATTCCTTTATAACCTTTGCAAATTAACTAAAAGTATTAAAATTTGCTTTACTTTTGCTAATGAAATACTTATATTAAAAACACTTAAAACATTTGAAATTCCTAATTTTTTAAACTTCTTTCCCACCAAGAAACGTCTTTAAATAAATGCAGAACCTTGGCTCATGGTTATGGTCAGTTTATGAACTTCCAGAGGCAGCTCAATGGCGGCTAAGAGGGGGTTCACATTCAAGGGGGCTACTAAAACCCCCTTCCGCAGCCTGTATTAAAATCCATAAAACTTGGTTAGTTGTCCTGGAAGGTCCTGTTTTCCTTCTGTTTGATATCGCAACGCGGCATTTATAAATGTAATTGTATAATTTCGATGGGGTGTGGGCACTCGCAGGACTTGCAGGGACTCATAGGGTTGAATGGCAAATGGCCGAAGCTTTTCTAATATTGCTGGCCATTAGGGGTGGACTTTTCGATTTTCGGTCCCAGGACGACGCTGTCCCAGGACATCGGCGATGGCCACTGGAGCGTAGAGCGAGCGAGATGGCTAGACAGGCGGACAAGGTGAAATATGTGCGATTTCAATGCAGGACTCGCAGGACAAGCAGCCACTTCACCTCCTCCATGGGCACAATGTCCTGCCAAAAAAGGGGGTGGGTGCTGGTGCGGCCCATACCACCACCCCGCGGGGAGGGGGTGGTCACAATGGGCAGACAGAGACAGAGCAACAGGACGAAGAGGAAGCGAGAGAGCTGGCGAGAGCCAAGGGGTCCAGTTTGTACACTGGAGAAATATTTAATGTGGGGAATATCAATTGGATTTTCGTAAACAAATTATATATTTGGAAATATAGAAAACCTTTGCATAAAAATAAAATTAAGCAGGTTCTTAAATACATTTTTAATTATATTTTTTAATATATTCAAGACCGTGTCCTGGATTTTCTTAAAATATAATTACCAAGTGTTTGGTGAAAATCTTTAGCTTTTTTGGGCTTTGTTAATAATTAAAAACTTTAGTAATTTCCTTGTTATATTATCGCTAAATTATAAATAGTGAAATATATCTAGGCCTTAAATTAATTATAATTATTAAAATTATTAAGGCGGTTCTTAAATATATTTAATTTTTAGTTGTAATATTTTTTTTCGGGATATTTATTGGATGTTCAGAGAAGGTAAATAACAATTCTCATTTCCTATGCCTTTTTTCTCGCTTTCCTAAATGATTAAAATGCGATGTTTTAAATTAAAAAATGTAAAATTTTAATTAAGGAACTGTCTTTTCATAATAAATTTATTAAATTTAGAATTTTTATGTAATTTTTTAATTATTTTTTTCTGGATTTTCATAGAAAATAATTAAATTGTCAGGGAAATAATATTCTTCGGCTTTCTTAATGATCAAACAATTCTGTAACTACATTGTAATATAGATTTTAAATTATAAATTGGAGAGTATAAAAAAGCATAAAATTAATTTATATATTGGAGCCTTTAAATATTAAAAAAAATATTTTTTAATATTTTTTGTAAGTCCTTTTATGGACTTTTTTGGAAAGTACAGTATGACAGTCTATAGCTTTCTTTTTCTTAAATATTTTATCTTAAATATTTTGTATATAAATTTTACTTAACAAATTTAAGGAATAATTTTTTTAGTATATTGTTTTAAGAGATACCTTTTTTTAAAATGCCTTCTTTGCTATCAGTGTAACGCCAAACAAAGGGGTCAATACGGGGGGGGCCTTAACGGGGGCCGTTAGTGATCCCAGTTAGCCAACCCCCAGGTTAGCCCTTCCTGTCCCCCCATCCCCCCTCCCCTTTCCCCTTTTCCCAGTTGGACTGTACTCTCTCTCCTTCTCCCTCTCTCCCCCCCCTCTCTCTGTCGAAGCGACCGGCATTCAACCCCCTTCAGCAGATTGACTTTTATGCTGATAACTCTCTGATGTCGTTCTGTTCCCGCTTCCTTGCTGGCCACCTCACCCCTTAGCCACCCTCCCTCCCAACCCCGTTAACCACCCCCTCTCCTTTTTTGATTTCCCCGCCCCTGCTCACGTAGCTGTCCACTACAACAGCCTTTCGCCCCTCGTCCACTCCATCCCCCTGGCGTGGCCATTTTGAAAATTTCTGGCCATTTCCCTTCGGTGGACAGCTCCTCAAATACCTATTCAGTTGGCTCGCAGGCCCCTTCTTCACCTACATTTAAGTCACCAATATCCGCCCTATTCCCACCCCCTATTTGCCCCCCTCTTTACATCCTCCTTCTGCCTTTAACCCTTGACCCTCCATCCGCTTTTCATCGATTGAGGTGAACGCAACTTTGAATTTAGTTTAGCGGTTTCCCAGGAGGTCTGTGGGTGGTCCTGGTGGCTTCCAAATCAGCTGACCAGCTTCTGAGAATTATATATTTAACGCAGTTGAAAAAAATATCTGAAGTTAATTATATAATATAAACGAAATATATATAAAAACTATGTTTTAAGGGAATTCTATGACGGCTTTTGTTTATAAATACTATCTGTTTTCCTCTTCTAAAGAGCTGTAGTTATATCGATACTGTGACGATAATTTAACATGTAAGTCGATATATAAATCGATATTTTATTGGGGCATTATAAGTGCAATAAATCGATGTTTAGAATGATATATCGAAACTAAGGAATAAGAAAATTAAGCACACCATTTAAGTAACCTTTTCTGCTTATTTATCGTTAATATCGATCATTTTCGATATTTAAAATATCGATATATCAAAGTAAATGATATTTTTGAGCCTATATATATAAGTTTTAAGTTCTTTATATTTTTATCGGTATATTTTAAAACACTTTTCCTCTCGATATACATTTTTATAGGAATTCTAAAGAAAGTTATTCTCAAGCTTATGCTTCTTCTGGTCACTTCATAACGGGTATAATCCCCCCCCCCCCCCCCCCCCCCACACACACACACACACACACTCTCGAGTTGATTGTCAGGAAGGATGTGTGTGGGTGTGGGTTGAAAAAGCCGTAAATTAGTTGCCTTTACCCGAAAAGTAAGACGGAATCTAAGCCTGACGCACACAATACCTATATAAATACATCTTCATCCGGTCCAGTTTTGTTTGGACAAGGAACTGTGAGCCAAGGACGAAGGACTAAGCACTCCTGAGTCCTTAGTCCGCCTTACCCAGCCTCTCTCTCCCCCACTCGTCAGAGCTCCGTGCTCCTTTATCCCTTTGACTTGACGATGTTTTTATGATGCCCAGGACAGAAGAAGACTGGAGAGAGAGAGTCCTCCAGCTCCTGCTCCTGTTCCTGCTCGTGCTTGCTGGCTGCCTGGCCGTATTAAGACAAAAGGTTAAATTTAAATTTGAAATGATGAAAGCAGGGGGGGGGGGGCTTCTACTGGGGGTCTGCCAAAAGGATATTGGTGGGGTTACTACGCGCCAAAAGGTCTGCGGCTCGAGGTTCGAGCATCACGTCCACATTCGGCTCCGACTCCAGCTCCTTGCGTGCTTCAAGCTTAGGTCCTGGCCATACATTGCAATATGGCTGTGCCTGCCCCGGCCTGACCTCCTCACTCGCGATATCCTTTCCCCAAAAAACCCCCCCGTCAGACAGTCGGAAAAAGATCCTGCGAGCATAATGTTGGCTCGCAATTGGATTGTTGGGTTAGGTGTAAGTCCTGTGTGTGTGTGTGTGGCAGATGGTGTGTGTTACGTGTGTGTGTGCGTGTGTACTGGCCAAAAAGGAGCAGCAAAAGGACCTCTCCTCTCTGGGTGGCAAGTTGGCAAAAAAGGAACGCCAGAAACTTTGAGCCAAAGGCTGCTGCTGCTGCTGCTTCAGACGTGGGCAGGATAACTCCTTGTCGTCGTCCTCATCGGTGGGTTAAGACGCAGCGGGGTTAAGGCCAGAGGCTGTGGGAGATAAAGGAGTTAAAAAGGGGGTTTAGAATGGTTTGCAAATTGTATGTCTTGCTAATAGATACAAAAAATAGCAAATAAAGTCTGGAAAAGTATATGAAATAATAAACTATATAAATAAAATACAAATAAATTTAAAGAATAACACCCCCTCAATTTTTGTAAATATTTTAAAACCACGCCCCTGCACCATGAGTATAGGTGGGATACGCGTCCGTATGCTAATGGACATTCGAGATTTTGGTTTTTGGGTATTTTGAGCAGTTCAGCTCCTGTTTAGGCGGTCGGTCGTCCTTCGTCCTTCGCCTTTCGCTCCTTTCGGGCCGAGCTCGGGGAAAAGCCGATAAGTACGCTTTATGCCCTTAGAATGCTACGTGTGCGACGGACGGACTCGCACCGGGGTCTTAAGGGGGTTAAGACTGGAAACTTGCACTGGACCCCGGTACTGGACTGGGCGGACTCGTGATACTCATTTTGTGATTGTGTGATGATGGATGGGACATGTGCCCGGGACGAGCGAGAGGTCCTTGGAATGCCATCTCGGCCGATGGGCAGGGGTTAAGGGTTGTCCCGTTTCTTGGGGGGTTAAGACCACTAGGACCCGGGCCAGTTGCATTTGTCCTTGTGCTATTGAGCGTGGCCAGGTCCTTATGGTCCTTCCTGCTCGCTGGAGTGTGCCGGGGAAAAAGGATTCGAACGATTTAGCATTCGGCAAAAAGGATACGTGCGGGGGATGGGGATACACGGCTCCCAGAGATCCTGTTTGTTTGCATTCCGCACTCACCTGACTGATACCTTTCCCCATTAGGGCCATGAAATATGCAGGCTGGATAAACATAATTTCGGGAGTGTCCTTGCCACAGCAGAGCAGAGAGGTTAACTAGCCATAATTTATACGCTCGATTGGATTTCCCATTTTGTGTCCTCCCAAATGGAGAGAAGAGTGAGAATCGAGACTTTCTCTGGGAGCACACAATTAGATTTATTTTGGGAATTTTTGGGCATTGGGCATTATAGTGGCCGGTTTTTATTTGATTTAAATAGTTGATGATGTCCTTTATTTAGGGTTGAGTTGAATTGGGTTTGGGAAAAGGAGTTGGTTGAAAGGTTTTAATGATTTAATTTAGCGGGTCAGTTAGGGGATTTATTACAGGTATTATTTTAAGTATTTTATTTTAAATATTAATTTTATCAAGTATTTCTTGTTTCTTTTCAAGAAAACATAATTGGTTAGGCTTCTTTTTATTTCTTTTTTTTTTTTATAAATATTAAATGTGTTGCAAATAATTATATAATATTAAACGGGTGGCTGTTTATTTAGTTAGTTAATGTTTTAGTTTTTTATGTTGAGTTTTTGGTTATTTTTGCTTGGACAAATTAATTATTTTTATTTTTTATCATTATTATTTAGGTTTTAAAAAATATTTACTTTTGTGGAATACTCAAGAATGATTAAGTAATATTTTAAAAATATTTTTGGACTATTAATGAAATTAAATAAATACTATACATTATAGTTACGTTAAAAAACATTATACATAACTAAAACATAATATTTGAAAAATTATATTTAATTACTATTTTTATTATAAATAAAATCTATTTATGTTGCCTTATTAATATTTACTTTTTATATTTCTCAAGCCCATATTAATAAGGAAATATTAACCTATTTTTTAATTCCTTAATTTTTTTCGTATTTATAATAAAAAAATATTTATTTCCTGTTTTGATTTTTGTATTTTAAACCAAAATTCTCAACCTAAGAATTCTTTTAAATAACAAATAATCACATGTTACTACTCAAGTGATTTTTTTCCATTAAAACTAAAAAATAAAATTTTTCCAAAATTAAGGACCCTCCGTTTGAGCATGTCCTGTGTGCAGCCATTTGCGAAAACTAAACGTTTGCATTTCGCAGACAATTTCCAAATAATTGGGCCACAAAAAGCGCGACGCTGTCAGCGATTTGAATACATGAATATGAATATGAATGTGAATCTGATTCGGAAAGGGAAAAAAAATAACAAATAAATAAGGAGCACAGCGAAATAATGGCTGTGTCATTTCCTTACACACACACACACACACACACACACACATTCGAGTGCTATTATTAAGCATTTGGAAATATCATACCGTCATGCGGGAGAATGCCGCTTTTCCGCCTCCAATGTTTGTGTTGGCGCGATATCCATTAGCCAATATTAAAATCATTCTTTTTTTATTTCCCCCATTTTATTTTGTTGTTGTTCTTGTTGTTGTTGTTTTTTTCGTTTTGGGGAGGACACAGACTAGCTGGCTCCCCTGATTTTGCCAACTCCCCTTAATTTTTGGGAGCCCCCCTTGGAAAAATAAAAAAATATACTGGCAAAACACACACGCACAGTCAACAATCAACTGACGGGGAATTATACACTTAGGAACATGTCATTGTGATTTAATAAAGAAATATTACAAAAATATATATTTGATAAATATATTACATTTCTTAAATTATCTACATTTAATATATATATATATAATGTACAAATTATATTTCTTAAGCTGAATATAAATTAATGTTTATGTAATGCCAAGAACAAAGTCAAAATAATGCTTGGCAAAGGAAGAAGTAATACAAAAAATAATTGTTAGTAAAGCAGGTAGAATTATAAAATAATATTATACAAATTCAGTTATTTCCCTTGTAAATTCAAAAACCAATTTATATATTTTTAAAGGACAAAGGAAACAATTAAAAAACAAAGAAAAGGTTGGGTTTATATATTTTAAAGTGAATTATTAAACGCCTTCGAACTTAGTAAGCCGTTTTTAATAATTTTAAAATAATTTGTTGTGCTTCCCTTAAACCAAAAATAATGAAAAGAATTATTATGTAATGTATATGTATATGTATATGTAACTTATTTTTAATCTTATATTTAATAAATAAAATCATGTAATTTATCAACAGATTTATTAACTTCTCTATATAATACAATACTATTATTTATTACTTATACATAAAAAAACATTATTAAAATACATCTCAAATACATTTAAATACAAAAAGAAATTTGTTTGCATCTTGTGTGGTTCACTACATATTTTTTTCCAGTGTTCAAACCCATTGGAGAGTTGGGGAGAGAGATTTGGTGATGTGGAGAGCTGCCGGACTGATTTCCGAGGTCTGTAGATTTTTGGACCTTCGGCGGCCTGAGTCGCATTGTTTAATGAAAGTTCTTTCCCAAAAACTTTCTACGGCTTTTCCGCATGTGACGCATCTCTCTCTGCGTGTGTTTGTGTGTGTTTGAGGGGGTGTGTTTGGGGGAGTGTGTCCTGGGACATTGGCCGCACGTATGCAAATGTGAATGTGGCTTTTGGCAAAAAGGACGAAAAGGACGTGCGATGTCAGACGGCAGTTGACAGCATGTTTATTTGTTTGCCGCAACGCAGGCCAACGCTTCCCCCAAACTTTTCAGCTTAATTCTATACGAATTTAAGACGAATTAACGAGTTCCCTGCATTAAGTTGAATTTTTTAAAATGTATATTTTTAAACTGAAAATGTATTTACAAATTAAAAATGTATTTCTTAAATTGAAAATGTTTTTTTTTTAATTGTAAATGTTTGTACTTATTGGAAATCTATTTCTTAAATTGAAAATGTACTTTTCTAAATTAATTTGAGTCAAAAAATTAGTAATATTCAGTGCTGGAAGCTGATAAAGATGCAATTTTTTAATGGATTTTTACAATTTTTAGTTTTAATAAAAGGAAATTGTACATTATTTTAAATTTTTTAATTCTTGTCTGAAAGCTTAAATGTAGAAATTTATAAACATTTGTATTTTGTATAACCCAATAAAAATATTTATATAAAACTGAAAACTGCATAGACAGCCCTAAAAATGTGATAAATTACAAGTAGCTTCAAATGTTAATAAAATTTTATATTAATTACTCTAAATTATGTATTATTGTTATTTTATTTTGAATGGTAATTTTATAGTTTAAAAATACTAATTAATTTTTGGGTAGTTGGAACTTAATTTAAAATTAATAGTAATTTTTTTTTATTAAAAATTCTTGTACAGTCTTTTAAATAATATTTTAGAAATATGTAATGTAACTATTTATATTTTCTCATTTATTATTAATTTAATTATCATAAGATTAATTATTAATTAAAATTTAAAACACTTACTTGTACCCATATTTAAATCATAAATAAATTAAAACAAAATAAAAGCCTCGCTCTGGACTCCCTGTGCCCCCTGTCCACTCGTTGGTCCGACTTGCGGACATGCGCGGACCTGCTCACATATGTGGCTAGTAAGAAGGAGGGGGGGAGTCCCAGCTCCCAGGACCCATTGTTGTTGGCTGTAAGGACTTTTGGTCCATTTAACATGTCTCATAATAATTGTGATTGGGGTTTACTTCGCTTGGCATTCATTTGAATATGAATTAGCGCAGGCTTCGCATTTGAATATCCCGGCAGGAATCAAGGATGCCCAAGTGCCGAGTGTACTGTGTCCTGTGTGTCGTATGTCCTGTGTCCTGTGTGTCCCTGTGTCCTGTGGTGGTGCTTCTTCGGTCATCCTTGAATGGTCTAGAATTTTGCCAATTTAGCTAAAAGGGAGAAGCTGCCAAGTGGACACACATCATCACACACACATGCGCAGGACATAGATCCTGGCAGGACGGACGAACGCAGGACGACTTGTGACTCCGGTGGTTGACACTCGTTAAGACGTAAAAAACTATGCAACATTTTTTATGCTGTCAGTACGGTGTGCCCTTAAATGTCCTGCCAGAGTGATGGAGGACGAGGCAGGGTCCTTGCTGGGAATTTACAGTTATTAATTAGTGCAAAACGGCCCTCGGGGGCATCCTTTTCTGGGCCCACATGAGGTGAGGTTTTTCCATTTTGATTTTTTTTTTTTGGTTTTCCTTCGCCTTTTCCATTTTCTCTCTCTCTCTCGATCTGTGTCCTGCGAGCGGGTTTCCTGATTAAGGACTATGAGAACGATGCCTTTTGCGAAATGATTTTCGGCGGAATGTCTAGCCAGGAGTTTGGCCATTCGAAAGGATATTGCACCCTGGAAAAAAGGTTTAACCACTTTACTCGGATTAGTCCTTAAAACACAGATGGGATCTGTCAGAGGAAGGGGTTGTAGTTTCGCAGGATAACAACATTTTTAATTATTTTTAAGATATTTTAAAGAGGTCTTTGCTTGCAGCTTGTTATTTAATTTTATAATTTACTTTTAGGATATTTCAAATAATAAATTTTGTAATTGTAACATAAAGACTTAGTGCTTTTAAAACTATTAAAAATATCTTCAAATATTTGCAGTTTAATTTTTTGTCTAATTTTATTATTTATTCTCATGCTGAATCGAAGTTAGAAGTCTGAAAAATATAAAATCGAAGATATATTTAAATTAAATTTTCTTTTAAGGGAAATCAGAGCTTAAGAATAAATAAAAATATATTTTTTTAAGCCTAAAATATCAAAATAAATCCTAAAATTAGGTAACGAAACCTCCACAAAAAATAAAATACCATCCCACCAAGTTTCTTATTTATTTGATATCCCTTATTACTTATTTACTTTAACAATAATTCCACTTATTAGTCACAAAACCGTTCACTTTCACTGCTCCCCCTTGTTGCTCCTTTTCCCAGGACTTTTCCTCCCCCCTGTTGATTCCGTTTCGTTTGTGTTGCGGTGAGTTGAGCCAACAAAAAGTAGTAACAGCAAAAAAAAAAACAAAAAAACAGAGTGCGGAGAATTATTTTAAAAAATTGCCCACCGCCCAGTGACAGGATAAAGGGATATAGGATACAGGATACAGGATACAGGACACACTGAGGACACACAGGCCAAATGGCAAACAGAGCGCATAAATTCAATCGGCAAATCGGCAATCGGACAACGGGATATCAGTCCGCAGATACATGCCCTTTCACACTCGTCCTTGCACTCAGCCTCATCCTCAACCTCATCCCGAGCATCCCCTCCCAACCCCCTGCACCTCGGCTCCGAGTTTTTCACGATTTTCCCCGATTTTCCCCGTCGCTCGGCACATTAGATCATAAATAAAATTAGAGCGCCGGGCCCATTAGGAGAGCGCATCGATATCAGATACGCCTGGTGTGCCTGCGCCAGTGTCTGTGCACTGGAAAAAATTTGAATTATAAAGTAAATTATATTGAAAATTATGTAATATTTTAATTTATATAATTTTTGAATTTTATCTTGTATATTTTAATTTTTTGGAAAGAAAATTAAGCTTGTTCTAGTTTAGTACATTTTTGGGAGAAAAAAATGTAGCTGCCTTGTCAAAAGGTTTAAACATTTTCTGATATATCATGTAAAATAATTAATAAAATATTTGATTAATATATTTCATTAAATAAGTAGTACTTTGAATATATTTGTAATAAGAATTACCTTAAATTAATATTTTTAACAATTATTTGTAAGAAAGAAACTATAGTATCTTCAAGCTTGATTTTTGCACTCAATTTAAAACTGAGTCTGATGAATATTTATTGCAAAAATAATTATAAGACAATTATTTTATATTTATTAATTTAAACATATATATTGCAGATAATCACTTATGAATTTATATTTTTTATAAATATTTCATTTGCTTTATTAAAGAAAATTAATTTAATTAAAATTTCAAGTTCTTAAAGATGATTTTTATGAGGCTTACATTTTTGGACATAGAAACAAGCTAGTTTTGCAAGAAAAAAGTTAAGAAATATATTAAATAATGATAAAATTAATAAATTGTAATGTTACATTAAATATATTCTTAGAAAAAAATACCTTAGTAATATTTAATATATTTTAAATCATTTTCAAGCTAGAAAGCATAGTAAAATCAACTTTACTACTTATACTCAAAATCAAGCTCCGAAATCCAAACTTATCTCTCGCCTTAAATATTATGTACCTTAATATTTAATATATTCTTTTCCATAATTTAATTAAATTCCACCCATTTAACTACCACTTTTCGCCCAGTGTTGTGCCATCTGAATGGGTTGTGTAATATTGATTAAATTGGTGAAACAGTTCTTTTTCGCTTTTCCTTTTTAAATTACTGTAAAATTTCGCACACTCACTGGGCCACACTGAGGTGTGTGTGTGTGTGTGGAGTGGGGTGGGGTGGAGTGGGGTGGTATAGCATATAGCAGGCAGCGGCGAGGATATGTTAGGTCCTAGTGCCCTGTCACCCTTTCGGCCATTATCCTTTCTGCTAATAATATTGACACAAAGGATACTCTCTGGTCGCGCACTCCACACAAAAGGTATTGGCAAGCGAGGCTGCTGTTGGCGCGCAAAAAAAAAAAAAATCAAAATCAAAATAATAGCAGAGAAAGGACGAAGGACACGAAGGCAGGACGGGCTTTGATCGGTGAAGTCAATTGTAACACATCGAATTGTTCGCATTGATAGATTTTGATTTATTTGCAGTTATTTATAGGCCGCCGCCAGGCCCATGACTCGACGTGAGTGGCACATACTTGCGACATTAGATTATCCGTTCTTATCCTCGATTTTCGGTTTTTACCCCTTTGCCCAGGACCCAGGACTGACTGCGCGGTCGTTGCATTTGGCAGGATGAACGTGCAGAAAGGCGGCAAAAAGCGGAAGGACGAACGAGGAGGACGGACTCCTCGCCAAGGTGGTCCACGGACCAAGCTACGTGCCGCACACGGTCCACATGACATCTGCATCATCTGCATCTGCATATAAGGATAACCCCGAAGCCCACTCCACCAGCCACATTCACATCCACATTCACATCCGCATCCGCATCCATTTTTTCCATTCTTTCCACATTTCGCTTCAACTGCAACTCATTCGGTGCACGGCGAGGGTCGCTTTGAGGCTTTAATTATTATATTATCCTTGATTAACATTGAAGAAAATTTAATTATTCAAAAATTATAACAGGAAATGGAGGAACTTATGAACTGAATTATACTTATTTAAAGTGCTTTTTTGGGGTATTTTTTTAAGGAATATAAATAAATTTATCAAATAAAACTTTGATATCTAAATAAACAGAATTCATATTTTTTTTAAGGTTTAAAAATATTAAATACTTAAAGAAAACCCTTAGAAGTCATTTATAAACTTTTGGTAAATATAAAAATAATAATTTTATACTTTGTTCTGGTATATTTACATGCTGATATAATTTTTAAATTTTATATATATTCGGAGTTAGATTAATTAATATTTGTATTTTTTTTTTTTCAAAAACTAGAAGATTCAATAAAAAAATGCAAAGTCAAACAATAAAAATATTTTTATTTAATTTAAGTAAACAAAAACATAAGAGCTAAAATATTATTTTATATACAAGATCATAGCGCTTTGTAAGTCCCTTTTAATATATTTTTTCATTTAAATATAAATAGATCTATGAATTTCTTTTATTACTGGCTTATCCAAAGACTTATTTTTGTATTATATTAAATAAAACAAATAAAAATGAGCGCCTGAAAATAGTTATTTATCTCCCTTAAATGCATCTTAAAAGTTCTTGTTTATTTGCCAAAAAGCTTTCCAAAATTAGAGTAATATATTTTTTCTTAATTTTTTCTTAATTTTTCCTTTCCCCAAGCTATATTCCATTCCTCCTTCATTAAGCCCTCTACTTAAATAAATTCTTATACAAAGTTTTCTTAATTTTTTTCTAACTATATTTAATTTTTATATTCCCTTCCCAACTCCAAGATTGAACCTCGCTTTTGGCAGCCGCGTTTTGTCTGCACTAATTGAAAATGCTCATGCAGCGCTCGCTCAGCGCGCGGTATCTGCGAGATACTTTTTCTGCATTCGTATCTCGTGTATCTTTGTGGCTTTCTCGCCGGCTTTCCATTCAGGCTTTTACGACTGACTGCTGGGCATGCAACGGATAGGCAGGGCAGGGAAGGCGGCAAGAAAAGGACGCTGTGGGGATGGTCTGGCAGCAGATCGCAGATGGAGATGGAGATGGAGATGGGTCGTCGCCTGTCCAGCCTCAAAATGGGTTGCTTCGTGGCTGCTGCTCCGCCGACGCCGGTTATCTCCACACATCATTCCCAGGTCCTTTCTCTCTCATGTGTGTGTGTGTGTGGGTGGGTGGATGGGTGTGTGTTGTGTGTGTGCTTATTGCATATCCTTAAGGTAATCACATTCACAATATAATAAAACCATGTGGTGGCGTTTCTTTTGCGTTTCAGCCGCCGCCGCTGGCCAAGGATGTCGGCCAGCAGGACATGGCGAGTGACCTGCGATTTGTATATGTATTTTCATGATATTTAGGGATTAATATAATATATAATATAATAATAATTTAAATAATTATTAAGTCCTCGATTAAAACAATATTTTTGTAAGGAAAATAATTTAAAGAAAAGCAACTTGTATTTTATGTAAATTTTTTTTTAGTTTATTAAATTTTGTTTCCTTTTCTAATTCCTTTTTTTTTGTTATTTTCATATATTATTGTTACTTTTTTTTAGTACTTAAAAATATATATTTTAACAGAAAAAACATCTTAAAAGTTCTTAACTAAAGCCTTGCTTAATTGTTTATTATAATATATAATAAAAGAATTCTAAAAAATATTTCAGAAATATAAGAAAAGTTTTAAATCTTCTGTTTTTAATTTTTTTAATATAAAAGATAATAATTCTCATTTTTCTAAGCTTTTAAAAAATATTTCAAAAATTAAAAACAAAAAATGCTAAGAAAACTATTGTTTCTTAGTTCATTTAAATTTTTTTAAATTGTTTGGGAATCCCTAAATTAACTAAATATATACATAGAAAATATATTTACGCTTAAATTAAAAAATAAAATATTATAGATTTTCTTTGATTAAAAAAGTAAGGCATCCTCTTAGAGTCCACCTGGCCGAATGTCCTTTTCGAAGAAGCTGCCTGCTTCTTAGTGTCTTCTGCGTTGCGTTTCGTTTCGTTTATTTTATTTTATTTTGTATTCTTTTTTTTTTTTAAAGGAGAAACTTTGTTGGTATCCAGCTACAAGTCCCTTGGGCAGCATTTACCACCCCATTCGCAGGCGGTCCTTGAAGACAACGGGCGGGGCGCACTCACCTCGTTGGAAATTCCTCTCCAAAATGGACATATGGCCACTGGCCCACACACACACACCCCCCAGGCACCCCCGCACACACACACACATCCATCAGCATGTGTGTGTGTGCGTGTGTATTTTTGGGTTTTAAAACCTTAAACAATTTTGGCAACGGCTTGCGAATAGACTGTAAATTGGGAAATTAATGGCCCCGTTACAGCTCGTGTATTGTTTTTTAAAGAGTTTTCATTTTTTTTTTTGTCGGTTTTCTTTTTTTTTTTTACAAGGAGTGGTGGTGGCAGGGTTTTTTTTTTGGGTCCTGTCTTCTTGCGGCTTCCATTTGAAGATGAGCCTTTTTTCCGGCTTCTGGTTGAGTGACTGGCTTCTTCGATTTGTCACAAAAGGTGTGAAAAGCAACTCGCTTTCGTAAATTAACACAAAGAAATAAGAGTTATTAAGGGGAAAGCATTTGCTTTTATTAAAGTCAAGGGGAACTCCTTGAAAACTATTAAAAAATTATATTAAGCTTTATAAAACAATATATTTAAGGAGCAATTTTAATCTATTAAAAGAATGACATTTTGCTACTAAAAATGTAAGAAAAAAATAATGGATTTAAGTAAAGAAAATTCTATTTAAAGTTTAGTAGAAGATGGATTTTAATAATTTGTAGTCTTAAAAAATAAATGGATTCAGAATTTACACTTATTAAAATTAATAAAATATTTATATTTATGAAATTCTACAAATTAAAAATAAAAATGGTTTAAATAGATGTGAGTTAAATACTAAATTGTGTATTAAAACTAGTGTAATAACAAAGGTTACCCTAAATATATTTAATTATGAATGACTAATTTATTTAATTAACCAGAAACCAATTGTCTTGGATGCCAAATAGATCATTTATTTAAATAATATTTTGTACACTTTATTAAAGATTTATATAAGCTTTAAAATAATTATAAAATCATTTATAATTTGTAAACTAATAATATATTTAAACAAACGCTTAGAAATGTCAATAATAATACAAAATTTAAAATTCTACCCTTGAATTAATAATTAAACAATATATAATACATAAATATATTTCCATATCTTTCAGGAATTTTCTTCTCAATTTGTAAATTAATATTTAAACAGTATTAAATATATATATACATTTTTGTAAAGTAATAATATATTGTAAAAAAAATTTTTTTTATAAGCCGCACATTTAAGATTTAATGTTAAATTATTAAAAATCCCCGTTATCCACAGTTCAGTTTATTACATTTCTGAAGTATTAAAATATGTGAATTATTAGCTAATAAAATACATCAAAAAATACTTTAGACTTGCAAATAAATAATTGTCTCAATAAATGCTTATACCTTTTATGAAATAATAAAGAAATGTAAATTATTAACTAGTAATAAAAATAATAATAAAATAAACCTTTAAAGACTTAGTAAAAATGTTAACAAGGAAAATCTTATTAATTTGAGAGTTAATAATATATTAAAAAAAACCCCCCGAACCAACAGGTTGAACACAATTTAATAGAAAACAAACAAAAAATTGATAAAAAAGCAACTAAAGCAACAGAAAAAATGGCGATAGAGGAAAAACCCTGACCAGAAAATACAAATAAAAAAAAGAAATAAAAACAGAGAGGAGCAGATGAAATAAAAGAAATACAAGCGAAAACAGAAATTTAAAATAATAACAACCCAAAGGAAAACAACATTTGCAGATATTTTTTGCGCTCCCGCCCCCATTGCGGTGATGTTGGGTTGGAAAATTGTCCCAAAAGGGGTGAGGGTTCGCAGGGGGAAGGGGAAAGGGAAAGGGAAACGGAAAAGGCCGGACAGGACAACACAGGACATACGCACACACACACTCACTGACACAGAGTAAACAAACGAATGAACAGATATCCCTGTCCCCCTCCCCGGCCCCAAAATAACCGAAACCCAACAAAACATTGGCAACATACAAGGCCATAAACTCACCCACACACACACATGTGCACACTCGCAGGACCATAGATCGAGTCCTGCGATACATATACACACAGATATATATATATTTGGATGCAGGAGAACGGACCGAATGGGCCCATCCTTGGACCTTTGGGGGGTTGGAACGGAGCTGAGCTGCCGAACTGCCGAACTCGCCGTCGCGCAGGACGATGCAGGACCTTTTATATTTACATGTCTTAAAATTTTAAAAAGGACTCTCAGGGTGGGGCCAGCGCCGACTGGAAAAGGACCTTGGCATCTGCTTTGCATATGTACACGGAGGTTCAAGTAACATTTAAATGGTATTTTAGAATTTAAAGTATTCATCGAAAATGTTTTTTAAATATTATATTAAATATTAGATATTGTACTTAATATATTTTCATATTTAAAAAAGTTTAATTTAAATATTTTTAAAATAAATAAATATAAAAAGTAAAATAGTCCTAAAGGAATATTAAAAGTTATTAAAGCTGGAGTCCATTATGATTTTCTACAACATTTTTTGCTTTTCACAATTTTTTAATTCAATAAGATACAAAAGATTTAAATTTAAATAAATTTGTAGGAATTATTAATATATATTTTAATATAAATAAAATAAGAGGAGAGTAAAAAAATTAATTGTAGCAAAGAAAAATGCTTAAAAAAGAAAATGGTTTATAAATAAATAAAGCACATTTAAAGTGTAAAAATAGCAATTTTTTTTAATACTTTATATATTTTCAAATTAAAAAAGAAAAAAGAAAATATAAAAGAAAGCCTTGAAATATTTTTTATTTACAAACAAAAAGTAATTAATTAAGTAAGTAAATAATTAATTAATTATTTTCATTATGCCTTGAATTTAATTTAATTTTTATTTATTTAAATTAAATATTAAGAATAATCAATTATAGCTATTAAACTAAGACACAGAAAAATGTTTAATTTAATAAGAAAAATAATGTTTCTTCTCAATATGCCTTAAATTTATTGTGTTTTAATTATTTAAATTAAATGTTAAAAAAAAATTAATAAAGTACAAATAGCTACTAAACTAAGACACAGAAAAATGTTTAATTTAATAAGAAAAACAATGTTTCATATGGGATGCTGGTCACATCTATATTTATAGCTGGTCACACCCTTTACCTGTTTAAAATTGATTACAAATTATTTGTTCCCAAATGAGCATAGATTTGTTTATTGATTTATTAAAATATTATGGCATATGGTATAGTAATAATATATAAAAAAATATATATAATTAATTTTTGTAAATATTAAAATCCACACACATTTTTTCTGGCCGTGTCTTTGTGTGGGTTGCCTTTTGTCCGGGTGTAGTTTTGACAACCGAATTGTTGCTGCTCCTGCCTTTGCCGGGGGGCCATTGTGTATGCATGTGTTTTGTGGTCCTTTTGGGCGCTGCCCGTGCGCGGTCCAAGGAGAGTCCACCCAGGTCCCCAGGTCCTTTGCCAGTTTCCGAGTTGCCGGGCCTCCGCCACGGTGTCCCTCCCCATTTTGGTTCCGTTTCATTAGTTGGACTCCCGTTTCGTTTACCTTTTTTAGGCCAGGATCCTTGGATCCTTGGACCCTATATATGTATATGTAAGCCGAATTGGATTTATACGTGTATAATAAAAGTACTTGACGGGAGGGCCAAAACACTAAATGACTATAAAAAGCACTTTGAAGAGGGTCAAATGGAGATAAATTTGCAAACACACACACACACACATACACTCTCGTGTGTGGGCAAAGGACATGCGACTGCGGAAAGGATATTTGCTTGTATCTAATGTGTTTTTATTCTCGAGCTCGTTTTCGTCTTACATTTTTACGATTCAGCCGGTCACTTTGGCCGGTTTTTTTTTTTTTTGTTGGACGTGGGACAAGGGATAAACCCACACACACACACACACCCGTACACACACACCCGCAACAACCCCACTTGGGGGGTGACTGTTGGTCCTTGGTCCTGGCCAGGACACAGGCGGGGGGTGTGGCGTATTTTATGGCCGCTGTTAAGGCTTTTTGCGGCAACAAGCATTTTTCCCGCCGCTCGCCTTTTGATCCTGTGTCCTGCCAGACACATCCTTCGAACCCCTCCTGCCCCCACCCAGTGCGGCGTCCATCATTCACTTATTTGAATAGTCCTGTCCGGAGCTTGGGGACTAGAAGGGATGTGTGGATTCCGATTCCGATTCCAATTCCGGGCCATTGAGCGACCAAAAAGGATATTGGCTCGTTTTGTGATTAACTGAAATTCGATATACGCATTTTTGGATTGGTAACAAGCATATGGAACTCCCCGGCCGAGTTGCCATGGCATCAGAGAGAGAGAGAGAGGGTTGCAGCAGCATTCCTTCTTCTTATAACAAAAAAAAAAAAACAACACAAAAAATAGAATATGTAAATAGGATTGTTTTGATTTTTCATGAACTTGATTCGCTCAAAAGAAGAAGGATACACGAGCATTAATGTCAAAATATGTTAAAGTGTGAGTTGTTGATTGGTTCTGGTAACGTTTGTATTTCTTATGATTAATACTATTTAAAAACAATATTTGATAGGTTTCTAAAAAATATATAAATTTTTGTGATTAATTTTTATTTTGAGTTAGTTTATATTAAGCAAAAAACAGCTGAAAATTATGTTTAATTTAGATTTTATTTTCATTTTGTTTATTAAACTGCGTCTTGATTTATTTAATGTAAGATTTATTTGTGAATTTCTTTAAATTAGTTGCTAGTATTTGATTTCAAATAAATAGTTTATTACTTATATAGTTAGTTACTTAAATATATGCAACCAACTTGGTAATATTTCTTTTAAAAAATATATATTTAATCAAATGAAAAGAAATCGCAAACAGTTAATTGAATGTAATTGTATTTAAATATTTTATGGCATAAACAATTAGCACTGAATTTGATTGTATATAAATATTTTAATGCATAAACAATTAGCACTGAATTTGATTTTATTTTAATATTTTAATTTATAATACTTTACAGTATTAATAAATTTATATTGTGCAATTTGAAGACCCCATTTCTAATTTCTATTTCTGGAGGAAAAATTCTTGTATGTGAACTGCTAAATAAATAAATTAAATTTTAGCCGAAAGCCTCAGCAGCTATGGCTGTTACTGTGGAATGCTTTGGAATAATTTATAAGGTGTACAGTGTACAAATAAAAAAAATTAAATTTTAAATAAGAAACATATAAAAAATACATCGAATTACTGTCTGATTTTGAAGCTTATTCCCTCAGCTGTTTAGGTTTAAATAGAAAATGTTTTACGACTTATTATAATGTCCAGCTTTTTATCTTTTGTTTCTAATTTTCCCTTTAATTTTCTAAATATTTTCCTTATTTGTATTTAAATATCCAAGAAATGTGCTTACAAATTGAATATTTAAAATGTTGGAATGTAGTTTTTTTTACGGATGAAACCCCGGCGGGACTATTTTCTGACAGCTTCGCCGCAACTGACCCAATGCCCAGAACACAGAGCCCGAATCCCAATCCCAGAACCAATCCATAAGCGGAAAAAAATTCCGGGGAAAAAAAAAAACAAAAATGTAACTCGATACTTTCCGGGGAATTGCTCGGCCACTGGGCTTTTTGCATCGATTTCTAATTGCGATCTGTCAATTACTCGGAGAGTTATGGCCCAGAAAAGTTCTGTGTTCTTTTTTTTGGGGGTTGGGTTTGGGCTTCGGTTTCGGGAATTGGGGTATTCCCCCGGCGGCACGTCAAATGTTGCAATTTTTATACTTTTTTATGGCTTATAAAAAAGCAATAACAACACGAAACCCGACACCTCCGACCGGCCCTCCGATACCTGCCACAGAAAACTTTTCCTCTAAGTGTTTTCCTGTCCTTGTCCTGGCCCTGCCCTGCCTGGACACAAACATGATTAATTTCCTTGCTGATTTTCAGTTGTCAGTTGTCTTTGGTTTTATTTTTGTTTTACTTTTTTTTTTTTGGTTGAAAATTGTGATCAATCATCGGTCTGGGATTTTCCGTTGGCGTTGCTAATGAAAAGCCTAATTGGGGTTTAGACACTTTTGACCATTGGTCCTTTGCAGGACTTTGCAAGTACCTTGAAGTGGCCCTCGAAGGACCCGTCGCAGAACCCGTTTCAACGCCTCTTTCTCCCTCTCTGAAAGGGTTGCCGTTGGTCATCTTGGCCTCTGATGATCTCAAGATCATCGCTGGTCATCACCGACACGCTGGTCATCTTGAGGGCCATGGTTCAAATTGATTAGCTTTTAAGAAAATTGCCGTTCAAGGGTTAAGGAAAAGAAAGTGTGCGCTGAAGGGGGTTGCACTCAAGGTTAATTGTTAATTAAGGAATTTTATTTTGAAAAAGGGAATTTCGTTTGGAAATCTTTTAAGGGATTTTAAAAATAATAATTTTTAAATGAGAAGTTTTTAAAAATAAAATGCTAGACAAGGAAAAATTTATACGAATTTTTGTTATTATTTAATAAGAATATATTAAATATAGAAAACTAACGCTTCTAGCTCTAGAATTGTTTAAGTTTGTTTAATGTATTTTATAAACTAAAATTAATGCCAAATTTTAACAATAAAAACAAGTAAGAATGAGGTAACCCTTTGTATAGATTTAAATAAAGGATAAGTGCCATATAATTATTAATATATTATTATATACTTTTTTTCTTGACCAATTAAACTTTAAAAAACCATAGGCCACAAAATCTTTAATTTTGATTCGAAACAAAGTTTAATGTTTATTTTTAGTCGTATAACAAATCTGTATTTCAATTTAAAAATGTATAATTTTATTTGTTTTCAATTTTTTGACAATTTTAAACATTTTAATTAATTGGTTAACCATTTTTTTTATAATTTGAATGAAATTTACTCGGACTTAAATGACAATTTAAAATATATTTAAAATTTGCAATCCCGCGTTTTGTCTTCATTTTATAACCCCCAAGAAGACATTATATATTTTCATTCTAAGAACTCTACATCGATATTTTTGGATGTATAAATATATCAAAAATTAGTTGGACAAGCCAATACTATATTGAAAATATTGAAAACTTAAATGTGTAAATATGTAGATTTTTTAAATAGCGAAAAAAGCAGCATTTAATGTTAAAATAACAATATAAAAGATTTTTAGGAATATATTTGCTTTTTTTCCCCGATTATACTTTTTTAATATAAAAAGTGTGTACCAATTTATTGCACATATATCGCAGTGTTAACATAATTGATTTTCTTATAGACTTTCACATAAAATATCGATATATTGATCTTCATCTTTACTTTTCAGCATTTTGTTATTTTTGTAAAATAACCAAATTTTTTTTTTATGAAGTTTTTTTTTTATTTTATGCGTTTTAAGTATTTAGTATAACAATTAATTTGAATTAATAAATTTATTATAATTTTGTATTAAAATTTCACTCTATTAAAATTTTACTCTTGATCGTTCAAGGGAAGGTTTACAACTGATCGCGATGATGCTTATCCCTAAAATTCCTGCATCCTAGGACCACAGTCGCGTCCCAAATAATGTTCCCTAATCTAAAATTTCGGGGTCAAACGAAAGTCAACACCCAGTTCCAATCAGAACAGGGATCGACCAATGGCACCTAGTCCTCGGGGGTAGTTAGGGCACAAGGATCCCTCCTGGGCAGCGCGATCAACCCCTATAAGCAGCAGAGCGAGATGACTATACAACATATATATTTAATTATATATAGAAGTAGGTAGAAGCATAGAAAAAGGTACGAAAAAAAAGGTGTAACTCGTAGAACTGAGTTCCGAGCGGAAAACCTATTGACATACATTTACATAATCCTCTTAGGATTTGCCAAATTTTATCAATTTTGCTTAACAAAGCGAAAGATCTTTCAGTTTATATGTACAGATTTTTTAGTAATTAGATTACAAGTTTTATTCTTTACTAAAACCTGTTTTTGGGTAAAACTTAATTATAAATTTGTGTAATACTTAATTAACAACTTCAAAGTTTAGGAAAAGAAGGCTTTTTGTACTTATTTCATGTTTTTATTAATGACTTTTAGGGTTTACTAGCAAACCAACAACTTGAACCAATAATAAAATAAATTAATAAATGTCTTTTAATTTTTTTAAACATTTAATTGGTCAGATATATTTTTGATCTATAACTAACATAATTTATCTGCAAATATTTACCCTTATTCAAATTGAATCATTAAACACAAATGCTACATATTTTGGGAGTTTATTTATATTTATTTAAAGCTGACATCTTGAACTATTACACAAAAAATAATAATAATAATATATTTTGCTGCTTATTTAATTGCTTAAACATATGTTTTGTTTATGACTTAAAAACATAACTAAAATATTTAAGAGAGAATAGCCTTTTAAAATGTAATCCCTATTTAAAATTAAATCAAGTTGTGATATTATTTTAAAACTAACAACTTAAATTGTAAATAATTGTCATATTAAATATGATAAATATTTTTAAATTGTTACGATTATGATCTATATTATAATTGGTAAATATTTATTCTTGTTAAAACTAATTAATAAATAATTTTTTAAAGGTATTTCCTTATTGAAAAATATACTTAAAAATTCGATAAACAATTTTTGTAAGCATTTATAATTAAAATAAATTATACCGCCCTAGAAATTAGCGTTTCTTTTAATTCTTTACATTTGTTTGTTGTCCAAAAATGTCAAAGCCTATTTTTTGGGGCCCAGGACATGCTTGGTTCTCACAAGAGAAATATTCCTCTGAAGGATGTGGGATATTTTTGAGTTTCCCAAGATATCAGAGTGATGTGTGCGTGTGTATAGAGGAGGGTTGGACCTTCCTTTCTCGGATATCCTGTCGTCTAGACCTTAAAAACAATGAATGCCAGCGAATATCTGTTTGTGATTTGTTTGGAATACTTTTTCACCCACACTCGCTCGCATGTGCATATAATACAAATATATATATATTTATTTAAATATTTTTCCAGGAGTCTCGAATTAATTTACACACACACACACATCAAGTGACAATTAGGACACACACATGCACACAATCAGAAGGAAGAAAGGACACACACAAGGAGCACAGAGAGAGAGAGCGAGAGAGAGAGCATGCCCAAGGATCCCGAACAAAAGGTTAAATTCGCTTTCAAATGGTCAGAAGCTTTTAATGAGTGTGGGTAGCCTTCGTCCTGTTGTTCGTCCTTATCCTGCCGCTGGATGATGGCGGACAGGCAGGCGCACTGAGTGGGTGACCAACACAAAGGACTTTGCCTGCGTCCGTGTGAGTGTGTGATTTGGCTAAAAGGGTTAATGCTGCCGGCAAGTAAACACCACCGGCCAGAGCTATCCTTCTCGGACAAGAGGACATGCAAGGACATACGGGTGGGAGTTGTCAGGAATATATATATATATAGACACACACAGGCACACAATGGGATATGTGGAAAGCAAACAGCACTATCCACGGACACAAGGGATATGCGAGGCTTAAGGTCCTCGCGGACAAAATCCACCCGCTGTAGCCATTCTCTCTCTATCTCTCTCTCTCACTCTCTCGCTCTCCTTCTTTCGTCCTGTTGGACTTCCAAGATGTCCGTTTTGGCCCAGGGATTACCAATAATTAGAACGCAACTTAACCCCGTCCGGCATATGGCTTACGAGGCAATTGTTCCGATTAGGCCGGCAATATCCGGTCATCATTTAATGGAGTTACCAGGGGAACTTGATGAATGATGAATGATGAATGATGAAAGGAGCAGAGGAATCGTATTAAGGATACAGATAATCCAGTTGATAGTACTTTACAGAACAACTAAAATGGAGTTTTACAGCTTCGGAATTCTTAAGCAAGCAACTAGAACAAAGACTTAAAAAAAATCTTAATTAATTGTAAATACAATTCAAAAACATGTGCTTAATTTTTTAATGTTTTAAAAGGCATTGTTAAATCATTAGTTAAATATTCAATCAATTCAAATCATTTTAACAATTTTTAACTGAATTTGTTGTTTTGTTTAAACCTAACAATAACTAAGGCACAGCTTTCCGCTTCTATATTTACTTTACTTTCCATTATGTTTAAATAAATAAACTATGTATAAATAATAACTCCGCTTTTCATTTTTTTAATAACTAATTTGTATAATTTCCTTTATGTTTGCGTTTAAGTGCTGATCATTTTATAATTTTACTGCCCATACAAAATTATTTTACCCATAGAAAAAGCTTGTTATTTAACTAATTAATTCCACAGCTTATAGTTAATGAATTTTGATTGGTTATATGCTCTAAAAATACAAATAATAATTGTTTAATATAAGTTTTAATATATATTTTTTGTTTGGGAATATATATTTAGTACTTAAACAAACATAAATCAATGCTATTGATATTGTAAGCTCGTAGAAGCAAAAATTTTTTTTTTGACCCCAAAATATACAGAAATTTAAACTTTCAAATTAAAAATTAAATATGAAATATTTAATATTTAAATAAATATTTCTTAAATATTAAATATTTTTACTATTTCTAAGCTGGAATTGCAATGTATAATACAGGTTTTTCATACATTCTTCGCTTTCATAAATAATTAACTGGAAAAATACATTTTTATAGTTTACTTTTAATATTTGTTTTATATTATAAATAGTACATTTAATACAACAGTTGTCACTAAATATTCGTGAAGAGTTTTGCTATAATATTCTTAAATCTATTCTCAAACTTTAATGAAAATAATATGCTTTCAAAAATGCTTAGCTGGCTTTCTCCATGAAAATCTAGGAAATATATTTAAAATATATGTTTTGAGTATTCTTTTAAATACATATTTTGTATTATAATTATTGTAAATATTATAAGAAAGCATAAAATATATATCTACAAATATTTATAATATATTTAAAATATTAAATATTCAAAATAATCCCAAGACCCCGGCAAAACCCATATTAAAAATCAATTATGGAATGCAGGCTTCCTGCTTTTATTACTTAAATTATTATTACATACTATACATCATATTTAGTACTATTTTATATACTTTATACTTATTTAAGACAGTTTTTAATGACTATTTTGCTTACTAAAATCCAAAAACAAATCCAAATCCAGAGCAAAAACGATGCCGCAGTTCGGGGTTGATGGGCAAACTTTATAATGAGAGCAGGGAACACACGCGTGCCTCAAAATATTTACACACAACGGGCCAAGGAATCGCCAAAGGACGAAGGAGGGAAGCTCTCTGTATGTGTGTGTGTGTGTGTGTGCCAGGGGGTTGTGCGTGGTGTAGGCTGGCCGCTGGTCGGCTGTCCGGTCAGCCAGGATGTTGGCCTTTGGTAATTTGTTGAGCTTCAGCTTTGCATTCAGGACATTTGATGCCTGCCTCCGTTATCCTGTTCCTTGCCATGTTCAGTGCTAGCAACCCCTTTTTCCGAAAACTTTTGGTGGAAACTTGTTTTCCAAAGAGAGAGGAAGAGCGGTAAGGAGGGGGGAATGGGTCCTGTCATGGCGATTGTTCCAGCTGCGAATCGCAAGGACTCGCAGCCACGGCAAAAACTGGGAGGCACGCACGCACGCAGAGATTAAAGGTTACCACTCGCGACCTTGCCCAAAAAAAAACTACAAAATATACAAAAAATATATATGCATGAAAATATGAAGATAGATTCGAAGGGAAACGGCTGGCGGAAAAGCCGGGAAGCAGCTTGTGGCATGTACGTGCTCGTTGCCCCCGAAATCGGGCCGTAAATCATTATGAGCTGCATAAATGCCCAACAAAATGTTTCAATGTTTTCGATTACAGTCCGGCCGCATGCCGATAAATATTTCGATAACGCACTGAACTTTGCTCCGGCTTCGGATACAAGGATCTACAGGATACTCGCGAGGATTATTAGAAAATTTAATGGGTAAATGATGAGTGGCAAAGATTTAAATAGAGTTTTTATTTGGTATAATTTGATGTCTTGCCTCTTTTTTGTTTTGAATTTTTTTCTAACTTATTGGAAACCTTTAAAAATCTTTAGAAATATTTATTTTAACTTGGTTGTAAGCAAACAATGTTTTTTTTTATAAAAAATGTGTAGCTTGTATTTTTTAGTCACAATTTTGCTTTTTTAAATTTATTTTTAAATTCTTGTATACATTAATATTCCCTGGCTTATAATAAATTAATTTAAAGAGTATAAAAACTTTGACTTTCTGCCTACGGAAACCCACTGTAGGTCAATTTTATACATATTTACACAGTTTTCTTATTAATTACAAGAAAACAAGTGACTTTTTAATTACATTTTGGAAAGAAATTTAAAAACTTTTGGCATACTTAAAAAAAAAATGTAAGCGCCTCTAATACTTTAATTAATTTGAAAACCAAAGAAATGTATCAAGACAAAAATATTTTAAATCTATTAAAAATCAGCAAATAAATATTGTACACTTTTAAACACATTTTGAATAGTACAATAAAATATAAAAAAAATATATAAATATACTACTTCGAAAAGTGTTTAAGTACCATGTTTGCTCTCAGTATATATAGCAAAATATTTATAATTCAATATTTTAATTATAATATAAATTACATTTTAAATTAAAAACAATACAACATATTAAATAGATGTTAAAAAATCCTGTCATATTTTTGTGGCATATTTTAAAATAATTTTTAATTGCATTTTCATTTTTAATAATTTCCAAAAGCCAATGGAATGTGTCTAGGCTTTAATATTTTCAATTAAAAGCATAGTTAAAAGTCTCAATTAATTTTAAAATTTCCTTACCAGACTTTGTGAATATTTATATTAAATTTAACATCTCATAGCTGCTTTAAATATTTTTTTAAAGCCTAATAATTGTCTAAAAACTGTCCTATTTTGCCTAAGAATCATGTAAATCTTAAATGATGACAATAAAATATTCATTGCATACTTTCTAATATTCCCAAAGAGCTTTCAAATCATTTGAATAGCTGATAATTGATTTTTAAAGCCACTGCCACTCGCTCAATAATCTCACTTTCGCTTCAACTATTTTACAAGTGAATATCTTCAACCTGCTTTCTTTTTTTCTCTAAGATTTTGCCAGCAGATTTTCCAATTTTCAGCCGGGCAAAGTCCAAGTGTGAGTCTCGTCTGGAGATGTGCATGTGGCAAGTGGTAAGTGGCAAGTGTATGCGTGTGTGTCCGGGGCAGGGGACAGCCCTAGTCAAATAAAACACTTTCTAAAATTTGACTTGGGCAGAAACCGCATTCATTACTCTTAGCCAGGAGCGGCGGCGGCAGCAGCCCCGCAGCCAGGAATTTGCCGTTTTTAATCTCATTTCGAAAGTCCTTGCCGCACACCCGCCACACACACACCCGGAGACGAGTGTGTAAATATGAGCATTGGTCCAATCCGAAAGTTGGCGATGGAAAAATAAGTTCTTGCTGAAGGGGGCGAGATTGAAAATGATGGTCCGACAGATTTTGGAAATTACCAAAAGCCAACCAGCCGGCAGCCGGCGGGCAAGTTGCAGGATTCTGCCCGGAGGCCAAAAAGGAACAGGACATCTCCACATCCGCATCCGCAGTGGCATCCGCATTGGGGGGTCCTGTGCCGAGTGCTGTCGAGTTGTCCTTTTTTTTCGATCAGAGCTTGGCTTTATTTTTGCTTTAAAAGGAGAACTTTTTGAGGAGTGATTTTCGAAACAGATATCCTTTATTTTGAAATAAATTATACTTTTTATTTACTATAGAAAATAATTAAAATGTGTTAATTTATATGGCTATTTCAATGTTAATAAGGCCTTATAATTTATTCTTAATAATATAAAGAAACCCTTAAAAAAATTCTAAAAAAATAATCCCTAGGCTTCCTTAATAAATTATTATATTCTTTACTGCAGAATGTTAAATTAATTTATAAATAAATATATTAAATATTTGTATATTTAAAGCTTTATTTATGCTTCTTTTTAAATTATAAAACCAACAAATATCTCTTTAAAAATTATCTGTACCTTAAATAAAAATAAAATTTAATGTATCTTTTAAATGATAAGCTTGCCTTTTCCTTAGTAAATTGTAAGATTTTGTATTCAAGAAAGTAATATTACTCTATATATAAAAAAATGCATTACATTTAACATATTTACATTTAAAATCCATATTATTCCTTCTTAATAAATTATAAAACTAACAGAAATGTCTAGGAAAATAATATGAACCCTAAAAAAACGTTTTAATTTATTTTATAAATTATTACCTGTTCTTTTCCTTAATAGATTCTTATATTTATTTACGAAAATATACAACATATTTGTTATACATATTCTTAGTAAAACTAAATATTTTAAGACCTAAAAATATATAAGAAAATCTTTAAAATCTTTTAAAAACTATTATAAATTTGACAACCTCAAATTTCTTACTCCTTCTTGGTATTATCTCTTCTCTCCAATACCTGATCCTCTTTTCCACTAGCTTTTCCCTGTCCAAATTGGCCAGAGAGCAGCACTGTCGGAGGCTGGCAACCGCAGGACCTGAGCCTTGAGCTGGGTAAATATTTGTGGTTACCGAAAGGATACTTTTAGCTATGCGTAAATTCAAAAAGGCAAATTGGCAACTTCTGAGCGGCCTCCCGCTCTCCGCATGTGTGTGTGGGTGTGTGGTTTGTGTCCTTCGTGTGTGTGTGAAGATACAATATCCTTTGGCATTGCGATTGCGTGAGGAATACAAACAAACAAACAGGACACATGTGTCTGTGTGTGTGCTTTGCCCTTTGGGCAGCCCCAAAAAAGCAGATTGAAATGGCTGCCAAGGGGTCCGTGTCCTTGTCCCTGTGTCCCCCTCCCTGCGTCCTTTTCCCCTCTGATTTCATTAGGACGGTGACCAAATAAAATTTATTAATCCTCGGGCTAATAAATAGTGCGACATTAGCACACAGCCAAAAAAGGGGCAGCCGAGACCGCAGGACCTTTGCCAGGGGTTGCTTTTTACCATTGGGGGCAAAAGTGGCAAATTTTCTGCCTTTTTTTTCTGGTTTACTGGCTGCAGCATCCTCTCGTCTCTCGTCTCATCTCATTAAAGGGTTCAGCAGGGATCACAGGATCAGAGCAATTAACCCCATAAAAAAAATACAACACAACACAACACAACACTGATGATGATCTCCGGAAGCTGGATCACTCGAAATGAGCCAGAAAACGGGTTATTTTGTGAGGAATAATTGTTGACCTTTGGTCCTGCAATTTAGGGAGATTCACACCGAGGGCACTCAGCATCCCTTCGGGGGGTGCCGGAATTTAATTAGTCCTTGCTGATACTCAGGTGAGAGAGGGGGGGGGAGGAGTAGGACGACGTGCCACAATGCAAATCGCAGCTCAACTCTTTTGTCTTCATAAAAATTTCAACATGTGTCCCCCAACGACAGGCAGGCAGTCAGGCAGGCGTGTCCTTCGGGATAATTCGCAATTGCCATAGGCACACGCCCCATCTAAATTCTCACTAATCACGCAATTAGAGTTTAATTAAACACAAAAAGTGAGTGCATTTGTTTATCTTTTTCTGTAAAGAACAATTTAAATAACACTTTTCTTTTTTTTATGCTGCTTTTTATGTTTTTGTATTTTTTTGTTGTATATTTTGTTTTAATTTGTTTGCCGCCCATCTATCTCAGCGCAGGGGGTTCCCGGGTAATTGTGCAACAAAGTTGGGTCCAGTTTGGGGGAAAATATCTAACTAAACACTGAACGAAAGAGGGAATAATTTGATTAAAGGAAAATTCTTAAAAAAAAAAATATTTATTATAAATAAAACGAGACTATAAAGACACATAAAAATACACTAAATATTAGATTTCTTGTTCCCAAAATTATATTTAAACAAAGCTCATTATTCCAGTGTTCACACACCTGTGTTAGTGTACGTGTGTGTGTTCCAGGTGGACAAATGGATTTTCCAAATAAGCAAAGGTACAAAACAAAACAAAACAAAACAGAAAAAAAGAAAAACGAAAATGGAAGGGAGAGTGAGCTGGGAAAATGGGAGGACAACAAAGGCAAAGCCAACTCGGGCTGGCAGTCGTATTCGCGTTTTTGTTTGAAAGAGCTACCAAGAACAACAACAGCAGCAACAACATTAGAGAGGGAATGGGGTTTGGAAAAGCGGGGGGGGAAGTGGGGGGAAAGCGGTGGGCGGGAAAACCCAGGGAGCGGGCGGAAAAGAATGCAAACAACCCAGTGAAAAGTTAGAGAAGTCATTGAATGTCAGCCATGCACGAAGCGAAGAGACGACCGCCCCCGGGAGAGGTCGGAGAGCCGGGGACAGGTGGAAAAGTTGCACTCTCCACTGGCCAGGTTTTTCCATTGGCCCCAAACACCTAACCCCCCCGCAATCCCCCTCATATACACACACTCACATGCACAAGCTCGCACATACTCGTTTCGCCAGGCTTAATGATTCTTTTATTCATTATTTCTCCTTTTTTACACTCGGCTTTCTCGCACTCTTTTTTTTTATATATTTTCAGCACGGAGAGAAAATTATTAGATATTTTTTTATCCTTATTCTTTAATCAATATTTTAAGAAATTAAAGTTTAATTAAAGAATATTATATGCAATGTTTTTTTAACAAGGTTTTCCTTGGGCAATAGTTGATTTTAAAGTTTAATCATTTTGCTGGTGGATTTTTAGTGAAAACATTACAAATTCCCTTAAATATTTAAATAAAAAAGTCTTGCAAGTGCTTATAATTGTCTTTTTTTTTAAATAAAAATTTTTTAAATACAAATAATTAAGCAAGTGCAAAGAAAACTTAATTTCAAATGAAAAAAGACATTTATAATATGGTTTTATGTTATGTTTTAGTGAAAATAATTTGTTTTTAATATATAAAATATATAAAATATATAATATATATATAAATTATATAAATAAAATATTTCCTAAATATGTCACAACCTGCCTGTATTTTTTTTGCAGTGCCTGCATGCGTGTCTGTGTGTGGACAGTGGCGCAAAGTTAGCCAGGGCCGGCGGCAGTGGAGTGTCAGGAGGGGCAGAATGGGGGTGGTGTTGCATCCCATGGGCGGCTGAGGCCACCCACAGGAGGCCACCCCTCCCCCGGGGGGAAGGGGGGGTGTGGGTGGTCTGCCGGCGGAGCTGCGCTTTGGGGCTCTTATTAACGAACCAGCGAGTGCGCGAGCGAGCGTGCCTTGTGTCCTGTGTGTGTCCTGCCGTGTGTCCACACACTCGCAGCGGATGCTGTCTATGTGTGTGTGTTTCTGTGTGTGTGTGTGTGTGTGTGTGTGCGGTGTGTGTAAAGACAATGTGCACTTGCACTCCACACACGCAGACACCGCACGAAATTCGCTCGCACCAAAAAGGATGCATTGAAAGGACCTCGACCATCCGCTCTCTCGCTCTGTCCCCCCTCCACCCCCTGTGCAACACCACAAAGGGTCATGGACAGTATGAGAGTCCTTAGCCGGCACAAAAGAAAGGCTTAAGTTTCCATTTGGTCTCTAGAGCACGATATCCAGCGACCAGGACACACACACACACTTATGGCTGTCCTGGTACATAATGTGCCCATGTGTCCTGTGGGTGGGCGTCCTGCCAGGATGCCAGGGAAGGCGGCAGGCGGAAGGCGAAAGGCGTGGAAGCCGGAGCTTCCCATTGCCCAGTAGAAGGAAGGAGCCGCAGTCAGACTCAGACTCAGACTCGGATTCAGATTCAGTTTCGGTTTTTGGTTTTCGGTTTTCGGTTTTCGTTCTCGTTTTCGGTTGGCGTTCATCCTTTACGGTTTTGTCCTTAGAATACCCTGGAATTCGGGCTATATTATTTGTTTAACATATTTAATAAAATAAATAAATATTAAGGAACATTAATCAGACAGAATTAATGTTAATTTTTGTAATTTTCAATAAATTTGTTTTACTTTTAATAAGAAACAAAGTATGCTTTTCAATATAAATAAAGTTACTTTAAAATACAACTCATAAATCAATTACTTGCACAACATTCTCCTTTGCAGGATACTCTTTGGCAGAGTCCTGCCTGTCTTCACTAATTTTTGGACCGTCGAATATGAATGTGCTCTTCCTTAACCGGAGCCATAGACATTTGTTCTTTGACTTTTCTTATGTTTTCCGGTGGGTTAGACACCCACTCGCAGGACTTGCAGGACTCAGAGGACTCCCAGTGGTAACTCCTGGCCCCGCCCGCCCCTTTGGGCCTGACCAAAGCCGAAGTTGAATTCGCGTCTGTGCGCTAAAGTTTGTGGTATCCATTCCATTGGCTTTGTGGCACCAGCATTTTATTGTTTTGTTTTTACACTAAATAAAAAAGCAACTAAATGGAATCAAAAGTATATATATAAAAGGATATATATTTTAAGGAATATATAAAAATATATATATGTATATATAAAACTCCTGAAAGAAAGCTCAAGGATCTAAGCAAAGATCTCTTTTTCCTACAAACTCTTCGGGTTTGCTTTTTGGCGGCTTGCCGCCATGTTTGCTTAACGGCACCCACTCCCTTACAGCGCCTGGTCCTTGGTCCTTGGTCCTTTTTCCCTTTGCCCGTCCACAGTTACACGGACGAACTTCCGGTGGGTGGTTTTTGGCAGCCATTCCATGGCCATGGCCATGGCTTTCAATTAAAACATCACCCGGACCCAGGAACCGGGACCCCTTTGAAATTATTCAAGTGGTCAGATGGTGTTGTTCATTATTTCTGTAGTTGTTCTTGTAATTGTGCACACTCGACCGGGGTGGAAATGCACACACACACACATAGTATATATCTACATCCTGGTCGTATCCTGGCTGACTCTCCTCCGGTTACAGTCGCCTCAATTCGAACATAATAAATTAATTTATCATCGGAAAAGAATCTCTGCCCGAGCTAACTGTAAAAGTTTCACCCCTTACAGCGAGTGTGTGTGTGTTATACCGTTATATATCACACACACACTCATAGAGAGAAAGAGAGAGAGAGCACACACTTGAATTAGTCGCCTACACATCCTTGCCAGATCCTGTCTGCCGACCCCAGGACCACCACCACCACCACCACCGCCTAGGAATTAAAGCCACAAACCGATTCGCAGTCCTTGTATTCGCTGCGAGTTTTTCATGGAGGGAAAGGGAAAGGGAAAGGGGAAGGGACTGGGACTGGGCAGGGGGAGGAGGGACTAAAGGACCAAAGGACCAAGGAACCAAGACCGATGCAAATGGAGAATGAATAATGCTCGCCAAGTGGGGTCCAACTCGCACACACGCAGACACACATTCGGCAGCGCCATGTTATTAATTGCCCACCTTCAGGCCGGGGCATGCCGCTCAGCCCAGCTCCCAATCCCAAAGCAAGAGCCATATTTGTTATATATCTATTAAATATATATATATATATATATATTTTATTCCACATCATTTAGATATCGTTTCTATGGCAGCAACCAAACCGGACCGAAATCGGTTGAGCTTAAGCCAAGTTATGGTCAAAAAACCATTAAAGGTCTTAAGTAAAAGATGTTACCCATTTTTTTTCAAAAATGGGTTGCCCGCACATTGCTAGATCGATTTGGCCGATGATGCTGATCAAGATTTATCGCAAATGTCTCCTTCACTTACAAAACGATAATTTCGCTATAATTTAAGCCAAGTTATGATCAAAAAAACATTAAAGGTCCTAAGTAAAAAAAGTTACCCATTTTTTAGGGATTTCGGGGGGTTTTGGGGGTATTCTAGGCGTTCTAAAACTAAAACTAAAACCCTAGACGCCCCTAGAGCCCCCTAGAGCCCCTAGAACGTTGGGGGTATTCCGGACGTTCTAGGGGCTCTATTGGGCTCCAGGGGCGTCCAGGGGGGTTTTGGGCGGTTTTTGGGGGTTTCTAAGGGGTTTTTGGGGTGGCTTTAGGGGGGTTTTGGGGGTATTCTGGACGTTCTAGGGGCTCTATTGGGCTCCAGGGGCGTCCAGGGGGGTTTTGGGCGGTTTTTGGGGGTTTCTAAGGGGTTTTTGGGGTGGCTTTAGGGGGGTTTTGGGGGTATTCTGGACGTTCTAGGGGCTCTATTGGGCTCCAGGGGCGTCCAGGGGGGTTTTGGGCGGTTTTTGGGGGTT